>CABFWO010001311.1:0-53927 GCA_902155825.1 Timema genevievae
GTCAAGAAATGCAGCAACTACTGGAACATCTGTATGTTATCATATGTGGCAAAGATTGTGAAAAGAATACTCACAAAGTTGCTAGAGAATAAAATGGAGGTGGTTTTAAGAGAAGACCAATTAAATTTTAAAAAGGGAAAAGGAACCAGATTTGTCATTGGAGGGTTAAGAATAGTATCTTAAAGAAGTATATGTTTGTATGATCGAATGGGAAAAGGCATTCGAAAAGGTAATATGGTAAAACACTGACAAAGATGCTCAAGGAAATAGTAATTAACTGGATATATAGAAGAGTAATAAGAAACTTATATATGAATTACCAAAAAAGATAAAGAATGTATTTGGAGAAAAACTGACTTTTCAAAGAAAGGAAAAATTCATAGAAAAAACATAGTCAAAGTATCTCCTGGTCCCAAACTTATTGCAAGGGATATAAAAGATGAAATATCGGCATATCATAAAATTATAGATATGGTTATGTTAGATGACATTGTAAAATTTACAAATATGCATATTGCAAAAAGACAATTGACGGCACCATATTTTAGGGACAGGGAGGAAAAATAAACGTCAAGAGCTGAGATTATGGCATTATTAGGGTGCCTTTACCTTATTGGTATCAAAAAGGGACATCACACTAATGTCAAAGACTTATGGGCTTCAGATGGGACCGGAATACAGATTCATAGAGCTTGTATGAGCTACAAGTGATTTTTATTCTTGCTTCCTTCTCTACGATTTGACAATAAGGATACAAGAAATGACCGAAGAAAAATATATAAGCTAGCTGCTGTGAGATCCTTTTTGGATGCATTTGTATTGAATTGTAAGAACCCGTATAATATGGGTACTCATGTCACGATGAGAAGCTGAAAGCATTTCGGCGGTGCTGCAGTTTTGTTCAATATATTCCGAATAAACCTGCAAAATACGGAATCAAATTTTTTGCAATTTGTGACTCAAATACATTTTTTATCCATAATTTAGAAGTGTACTGTGGTAAGCAAGAAAAAGGCCCGTATCTAGTGTCAAATAAGCCAAATGACATTGTGAATAGATTGGTTTCAGATATTGAAAGATCAAATCGAAATTTTACAGTGGATAACTGGTATACCAGCTCTCTTTAGGAAAAGAAAATAAATTGTGTTTGTACTCTCAAAAAAGACAAAAGAGAGATCCTCTATGATTTTCAGGCAAATAAAAATCGAGAAGTGGGTTTGTCCATATTTGGATTTAAGAAAAACATGATGATGCTATGTGCCCAAGAAAAACAAGGCTGTCATTTTATTATCCACAATGCATGATTCACCAACTATCAATGATGAGAATAAAAAACCAGATATAATAATGGATTACATAAATCAAAGTGAGGAATGGATACAGTGGATCAAATGTGTAGTGTATACGTTGTAGCACGTATTACACGGCGATGGCCTATGAGAGTATTTTATTCATTGATAAATATAGCTGGCATCAATGCACAAATGTTATACACTTCAACATCTCAAAATTTTACAGCCAGAAGAATATAAGTGAAAATGCTAGCTTTGACCAAGATGAAACCTCACCTTGAAGAAAAAGCTAAAATCAAGTCACTCCCAATTGAATTATCAGCCTTTCTCAGAAAGTATGTAAGTACTATGAAGTGTGAAGACAATGGCAAAAAGTTAGCCAGTAAGAAACGAGGAAGGTGTTTGTTATGGGGTCGATCAAAAGATGTTGGCACCACATTAAAATGTGGAACATGTAAACAATTTACATGTAAGAATCACGTTCATATAACGTAAACATGTGATGAGTGTAACATAAATGAGGCTGATTCTGATTCTTAAAAATGTTTAATTTTTTAAAAACATATTTTTTAATTTAGTAATGATTTTAGATTATCATTATTATTATATTTGTGTTGTACTTTTAATCACATTGTATCTATGAGTATTAGTTAGCAAAATAATAACCAGTACTTACCAAAAACAGTAATGTCTAAGTATGTAACTTTCATAAAAATATTTTGCTAAATGTCAAACCTTTTTATATTTTCTATTATATACATACCGATATCAATATGTTTGGTTACTAATACAATATTGTAATAGGCTTAAATGGATCTAATTAAAATAAGACATACCATAAAACCATTAATTTTGTTCATACATGTATCAATAGCACCATGAAAATAAAGTGGGGTATAATGTACCCCACACACCTGCTTGTGTTAAATATTATAGCACACCCACTCAAGGGTTAAGAGGATAGATATATTATTGAGTGACGCCATAGTAGCCAAAATGCAAAGTAGAAGGGGACCAAAAAGACTATTAATGCAGCCGATTAGTGACCAATAACAAGGAAAGAAGAAAGTTTCTGCATATAACATAGGGATCTGATAATAGAACATACTGGAGAGGACTCAATTTGGAGAATGCTATGGACCTGTCGAAAGATAGATTACCTAGTAATAATATAATAAATATAACTTTTATTTTGTGTCACACGAGTCTTTTTAATTCATAAATGTTTATTTTCTGATACACTGCATTAATGTAGAGCCTAACTTTTACCAAATGAATAATTTAATTTTAAGGGTTGATATCTATACAAAAATCAGGGATAAGTGGCAGAAATATTAAAGTCACTGGAATATTTAGATATTTTCCAAATAATATTTACTACATATGCAGAAGAGCATAACCCAGTATACACAATTCATTTTATCTCAGTCATGTAATTTTGTGGAGAGTACCGACATATTTGTTTAAATATTACATGTGTCATGAATCTAATAGAAAACAGCAGATAATAATTTTTTTATTTATAATTTTGCATATGAAATAATGGAAAAATTCATTACTAATGGTTTGAAAAAGTCATGGAGTTTTAAAACTTAGAAAGTCTTCAGCCTCGAATTTGGTTCCACTCTAGGTTTAAGATTAGTTTATTAAATAAACTATTTAATTATATGTCCAGGTAAAATGACAAAAAACAGTTAAGTTTTACCAAGTAACCAGTACCTATAAATATAAAGAATATGTAGTGTTGAGTCTATTAAACAAAATTGTATATGTGTAAAATAGTATTGAATAGGTTTTCCACAAAACAAATGTCTACACTATCTGGATAGTTATTTACTAGGAATCTTGACTGAAGGAACTTGACTCGGTTGCTAGCACTAACCCGATTGTAAACAGTAACAATGTTTTGTTGGTGTTAAGTGTGCTTAGTAACCAAAATTAACTATAACAGTGATTCTGCGTTTTAGTTGTAGTTGCAGTTTCCTCTAAAATCAATACACAGAATCTTGCTTACAGTGTAAAGATGACAATGATGTTATTGTTTACATTGTGTTAGTGCTAGTAAACCCCCTATATCTGTTCAAAATTTAAACTAATGCTCTAAAAGTGAAGAGCTTTCAAAACAACTTGATACAATACTTACAAACAAGAACAATAATTTAAATGCAACATTCTGAACATAAGTTTTCAGTGTACATAAAAAAACAATGCCATGGAGTCAAGCTTTCGACTCTGACTCCTTTATTTTAGGGTGTGCGAAGTCCAGTTTTTCAATTCGAAGCAAACTCGAATCTAATATATGAAATATTCTCGAAGCCGAATCAAAGTTTGAATATTTTTTGGTTAGTTATTTTATACTAGAAAAATATATTATATTGCCGTTTATGAAACTTTATGTTTTGAAATTACTTAGGAAATGTTTTATTGTACTTATTATTACTAATATTTCATTTTAATCTAATAAATCAAGTTATATTACAGCTTACAAATGGCAATAATTGACCATAAATTGAGTATTTTAGCTGTCAATATTTTATTGACAAAGCTTCAAAGCCAAAATTATTTTCGAAGCGAAGTCAAAGCTTTGCACACCCCCACTCTATTCTTATACTGTCCAACTCCAACTCCTTTATAAAGTATATTAATTAGTAATCAAACATTTACCGCAGTATAATTTCCCAACATAGATTACTTCTTGGGAAGGTTCTTTTACATTGTGAATATATTTAAATAAATTTGTCAATCTAAATTATAAATATTGGTTGTAAAGAATAAAAAAATTATAAAATTATAATGATGTAGTTACAATGTTTTGAAGTTGGAGTCGCTACATTTTTACCGACTTCGAATGAAACCACAGCCCTGATAAAACGTATATTTTTTATAAGAAAGAATTAATAAATGCTAGCCCAAATATTTTCTAAACTTATTTTATATTGAAAGTATTTAGAAAAACAATCAAAATAGCTCTGGGCCAAACTGAACATGATCCATTTTAAATTTTTCACACATCAAATTGTAGACTAAACCCGTAACCATGCAACATGTCCACACTTGATGCAAACTAAGGCAAAATGTTTATAATCTATGTTTAAATATGGCTTTTACAATGAGATGAACACAGTTCAAACCTTACAACGCTATTGCTTCCAGTGGAGAAAGCCTTGTAAAGAAAATCGATCATCCCTCATCCTAGGTTTCCTTCTAGTGAGACTTATCAGGAGGGAGTGTGAAACGTGCAACATATCTTCTAAAAGAGGAAACCAAAAACCACAAAAGGGAGGAAGAGTAAATTTGCAAAGAATAATAGACACTTAGAAAGGAATGAATTACATGAAGGACAAACAAAAGAAAAGAATAATGGATGTGAAATTTATTGTTTTTATCCTTTATGTTATTAATTCCTTTTACGTCACTGTAATAGCTGTGGAGTTGATACGCCAAGCCTTCGATTCATACTACTCTATTTTTCTACTTTTAGACTACTTCATAAATGGCCAAAATATATTAATTAGTAATAACAAATTTACCGCAGTATAATTTCCCAACACAGATTAATTCATAAGAAGCTTCTTTGACATTATAACTATATATTTAAATACATTTGTCAATCCAAATTACAAATATTGGCCCTAAAGAATAAAATGTATAAAATTAAAGTGATTTTATTTTCTATATATTACTATAATATAATAAGTTTATAAGCCGTAGTCTCTACATTTTTACCAGCTAAGACTTCACACCCGAAATTGCTTCAGAATTTGACTCCACAGTACTGGTAACAGTACTGGCAATGTCTGCTCCCTTCCCTCCTAGCCAGGCAGACCCCACTGTTGATCAACATCAGCAACAGCACTGTACCAAGCTTCCAGAAGAGAGAAAGGAAGACACAAAGAGTCCCAAACTATCAATGGCTAATCTTCACCAGAAAATTCTATACACCCCCTCCATATACAAACAACAAACAACTAAAATATTCTTTAGCAATTCATTTTTCTCTCTTTTATGGTTTCCTTAGAAGAAGTTTCAACGCACATTCAACACTCTCTCCTGATAGAATGACACCTAGGTCCAGTGATTAAAACAAAACATTGTATTTTTACTTCAAGAGACAGCAATTACTTCTTGGCCTAGTGACAGCAATGTAAAGTGTGAATTGGTTTCTCATTTTTATTGTAAAATACATATTGTGTTCATTCCCTTTCATATGTTTCTAGTTTTATTTCCTGCACCTTGTCCCATATGTTATATTGTAACAAAACATACTTAGAAAAAAAGTGGTGCCAAATGGATGTATTAAATTAATCAATGAAAAGAGGATAGAAGGGCAAAGCCAAAAAACTGTAGGCTTTCTTCCTCCCCTCTATAACCTTTCCCAACTCTTTGGCAAACATCTTTCTCTACCTCGTTCGGAATGCCCAAACGCACCAGCCGAGGAACCACCGGAGGAAAGAACAAAAAGTTAGTCCTGCAGTCACAATCACCTCCCTGGCCAATCCCTAGCCCAGCTCCTTCTGCAGTGAACTACACTTCCTCTGAAAACTCCCTCTTCCCCCCCTCCTCTAATTGGTTCCCTGTGTCCTATACCTGAATACGCCCACGACGCTCAACTCCACGCCTGACCACAAGTGCCTGCACCTGCCTGCCTCCATCGACAGGGACAAGTTCCATTGGGACTTCACCGAGATCCTTTGGCAATAAATATGAGTGTTCCAGACCATAACAAATTGAATAAAAAATTGACTATATCACTTAGTTACCAATAGCAAATAAATAAACTTAATGGTTTGTATGCATCCCAAAATGTAAAGGATAGTCCAGTCGTGCAGGATAAGGTGGGGTAGTAGTGTGGCACATATGGGTGATGACAGGCATGTACACAACATTTTAGTTGGGAAACTTGAAGATACACGACCCCGGGTAAGCTGAAACGTCGATGGGAGAATGAAGATGGATTTGAAATAGCAGATTGTATGCCAAGTTGGAGATTGGGTGGAGGTGTCTCAGGATAGAGTTGAATGGTGCTCTTATGTTTGAGTGGCCATGAACTTCCAAGTTCCTTAAGGTCAAAGAATAAGTTAGTAATTTTACAGACATTTTAGCTCAATTCAAACACAACTTATCAATTATTTTGTATGTAAAATATTACCACATGCTGGGCCTTCATGGATGTAGGTTATAATAATTGACATATCTTTGGCATGTAGTTGAACTAATTTAATCAGTGTTATCTTTATCAGTGAAACTTTAAAATTCATATTATGATGACAAGGCATGATAAACAGTGAAATATAGCGCAGTGTAATCTGTTTCAAATTGCTCATGTTTACCATCACAACAAAGTTCATTATATGAGAAAAAGAGATTTCGTAGAACAGAGTAAAATAATTTATACATTTTGGCCATGCTTTATTGCTACATTTTTAACTAGGAATTTATGTAATGGAGGGGAGGGGTGGGACGAGGGGGTGGGAAGAATGGTGATACATTATAGTAAGGCTTTTGACAACTATTCACAGTATAAAATGACATAACTTTGTAAATAGTAATTTTTTCCCAATTCCTTCTGTTATATTTACAAACACAATACTTCCATGTTTTTATTTAAAGGAATATTTTATAAGAATAATATAATGGTTATATTTTATGTTGACTACCTTGTCTATGGTTTAAAAAGCACAGAAATATAATGGCCATAAATAATTATCTTAAAAGTTGGTTTTATCTTGGCATCCTATATTTAATATAATTTATTTGCTTTAAAATTTAAAATAATTAGACTTTTGTTTAGTGGAACTTTTGATTTTTCCCACAAAATGTTATTAAGTGTCAGAAAAAACATAATTTCTTGATTTTAAGTTGATGTGCAGTCATTCTCTAGACACTTCACTGATACCAGTGCAGAAGCATGTCCTAGTAGTATGCGGTCTTAGACTATTTGTTTAGGTTATACGCTATGTGCGGTCACTATTATAGAGGTTTCAGTATAGTGAAATTCAATCAGATGAAGATAACAGAAAGAAATGTTCACTAGATCCATAATTTTTAGTTTTTTAGCACTGAGTCTTACTACTTGTTCAGGCTATACGCATATGTACTACTTACACTAATGAGTAAGGAAGGTTGAATTTAATGGAAGTGTACACGCATTAGTGTGGAGGGAAAGTGGGAAACCATTTAGGAAAAGCCACCCTCAGTACACCCGACTGAGATTCGAACCTCAATCTCCCAGTCCTAGGTAGTCTAGTCTAATGCGAGAATGATGACTTAAGACCATGCTGCCACCAAACTAGGTTTGGATTCAAGTTAACATGAGCACAGTTTCACTCAAAGCAGAATTCAGGCAGGGGGGGAACCCTTTACCATTTTAATAGAGCACACTTTTATGTTAGGCTGTTGAATGGACAAGAGTAAGAAAGGAGGAATGATGGAAATCTTGAGCAAGGTGGAAGTGTTTTACAAAAGTTATGTGGCCACAGGGTGGAAGCAGTAAATGACGAAGATGATGATCCAATGTAGGTCAGGGACAAGGCACAGCTTAGTCTAGAAATATGATATTTTATATACCAGTCTTTCACTGTAAATTGCTAACAACTTAACTTGTGTGAAATATGCATTAAAAGATTTGGGAATAATACAAAACTAACAACATTCCATTTCTTGCTTGTCTTGTGTCAGTCATGCATAGATAATGGCGTCATGATTATTGACCTCCACGAAGCAAGCCTTCTTCCAAAGCAAAAGCTAAGGATTTATTAATAAATTCAAAATGTATTTTTAAAATGGTCTGCATTGTTAAGCAATGTAAACTTTCGGTTCATACTTTGAGACTGAACACCATTGAAAGAAATTGTTCATAATGAATCGTGATCACCCCATCTTGGTCCGTGTCGTATTGACGAAAAGCTGTTGTAAGGGTCTGAAACCAAGAAAAAGACATGTGAGTCTACTTTCATGAAATATACATTTATTTATCACCGCTTCTTACAACCTTTTCAGGCTATATGCATATGTACTAATTACACTAATGAGTTGGGGATGAGGAAGGTTGAATTTAGAAAAAGTGTACCCAAATTTACATGGAGTGGAGTGGAAAACCATCCAGGGAAAACCACCCTCAGTACACATGACCAGGATTCAAACTCCGAATCTCCCAATCCTCGTTAGTCTATTGCAAGAGTGATGCCTTAGACCGTGCGGCCACCGAAGCAGGTTTCATTAAATAAAATCAATATTTGTAGTTTAAATTATTATAGTACATAAAAGTGTATATATTTATTTTGACCAGTTTTTAAGAAAATAAAATGGTTTTTTTAGAAGTATGGTGCAGCCAAAGGGAGCGAGAGTAATTTTACAGTTTCTATAGCATTACATTTTTTTGGCCAAAATAAATAAAATATTTCTCCAGTAGCAACATATAGTTTAGTTTTCTGCACATGCTGATATCAACAGATCTTGAATATCTGTCAAGGGTGTCCTGGAATTTGGTCAAAACTTTTTAAATAAAGAGAAAGTTTTGACAAAATTCCGGGGCACCCCTGACAAATATTCAAGATCTGTTGATATCAGCATGTGCAGAAAACTAAACTATATGTTGCTACTGGAGAAATATTTGATATATTTTGGCCAAAAACTTTCAATTCTATAAAATCTATAAAAATACTTGTGCTCCCTTCGGCCGCACCTTAACCTGCAATTACCTAATCTAAGCAAAAAGGATAGAGATGGATTTGAAGAAAATGCACTATGATTTGCTTGGGGAGAGGGTAGAAAACCATCCCTAGTGCAAATTACTATTCCAGTCATTTGCACTAGAGATGGTCAAAACTTAGCCTTATGGGCCACAAGAATCCAAACACTAATTTTCTCTGCTAGTAAAAATAGTAAGAAAATATATTTTCTTGCTTTTTTAAAAGGAGTTACTTTTGGTTGTGAGACTATGAACAAATGATTCTGAATTAAAATGTGTGTCAAATTTTAGAACTTTAAAAAGTAATTATTCTATCCATTAACTGGTTAGTAGATTATTGGATTGGAGTCTTACATAATTCATCACCCCACAATCTTACTCATGTTTTAAAACACTTTAAATAGTTCCAAGGTGGGTTCTGTTAAAATAAATTCCTTCACAGCTCTCGTCAGAAGACTTTGCCATAAGCCCCCTCAGGCAGGACCCCTCAAAAGAATATTCAAGACAAAAACAAGGAATTTCTCTACATACTTATCACTATCCCAGATGTGACATGTGTTCAACCTTGAGCAGAGTGTAGGCAAGTTAAACAATAATACAAATGTGCTACACCCAGAGGTGGCAGAACCTTATTTCTGCAGGAGAGTTAGGGGCAATTAGTAACTAGTGTGTCTAAAAGACTAGAGAAGCTATGTGGAATGGTCTTCCCCTAGAAATTTTTATAGTTGGATGCTTCTAAAAGTGGTTTTCAAACTTTGGTCTGCAGAGAAATAATACATATTGTGTGAAATACCTAATGAGTACAAGAGTGACAGTCTTAAGACAACCAATCTTTGTACCCCTAGTATTATTACACTGTTACACGTGAAAGAAACCAAGTTTAATAAAAATGCTGTCTTTGCTACTTGATATAACTTTGTGTTTCAATGAAGGGAGAGATGGGGGAAGAATAGTGAAGAGGGTGCTCATCAAACACTTGTTACTGTTGGGAATAGTTTGAAAACCACCGCTATAGAAGGTATCTGTTGATTGATGCCAAGTCATCTATCAGCTTCTTAGTTGAGAATATCAGAGATGAGTCTAAAGACATTTAAAGGGTAACAATTTATTCTTTGGGATACCTTCAATTGTTTTAAGCGAGAAATTTTTATTAAATACTTTTTTTATGGTCAATATTCATATTATACATTTCTATAGGCCTAGATTTTGTTACACCGCATTTTACTACCCATTCAGGTTATATGTTATGCACTAATTAAATTAATGAGTTAGGAATGAGGAAGGTTGACTTAAGCAGAAGTGTACCTGCATTGCTGTGGAGGGATGGTGGAGAACCATTTTGGAAAAACCACCCTCAGTGACCCCAATATCCCCATCATTGGAAGTCTAGTCTAACACAAGATTGATCCCTTAGACCACACGGTCACCGTAGCAGGTATATCTGTTTATTGTCCATCAAAAGTGACAGGTGGAGTTAACATAACTTATCATGTAAATAATTGAAAAGGAACTGTTAAAAAATTGTCTTCCTTTGAATCTGACAGTATGTGTGCATGCATTTTGATTATGAAATATGTAAACCAAATTTCATGACTTTTTCATGACCTACACAGAAATATCCATAGCAAAAAAACAAAGTAGGAGTAAGAAAAAATGCCCACCCCAATCCTTGAAACTACTACTATATAGTTGTCCCCTCTTACAGTGTTTCTTACCCATTTTATTTTTGTATTTTTTATAGCATATTTAAAGCAAATATTAGAATATAACATACTAAACTTATGGATAAAAATAAAGTAAAAAATGTATTATATGTTTTAATCTTAATTAAAGAACATACATTTTTACTTTTTTAGTTACACATAAATAACATATACAGTAAATATATATTATTAATTTAAAATAAATATTGGAGAATATATATTAAACTTAACAAAAAGGCACAAAATAATATGTAAAATATAGGAAATACATTGCCCCACATTTTGAAATAAAACAATATTTTTTATAACACTAATTAGAAAAATTAACAAAATATCATATTTCTCTTTATTATTTATTCAATTTTCTATGAAGCTTTGAGATTTCTTCATCAAGATAATTTACTTCGTCTTTTGTTTGCACCATTAACTTCTTCTTCTGTTGGAGGAGCTTCAACTCTTCTGCAGCCCGCTTCCTTGAATTTTTTTTCTTCATGTTCTTTAGTTTTCAAATGGTTTAGTGCATCCCCCTTTTTTGAAGATGCATGTCATACTTCAGTAATCATCGATTTTGTGATTGGTAAATTTTACAATTCTGTATGATAAAACAGCACAAAAGACAGATCGAAGGGCAATTAGAGAGTTTTGACGAATGTTCTCTACTGGACATTATTTATTTACAGAACCCCTCTTTCCGCTACAGCATTGCCATGAAAGAGTATCAATATCATATGGCAAAATTTCATGAATTCAATATGCGCTTTGCAATGAAGAGGCTACAACCTCTTGCCAAAAAATATCAAGTCTTTCTTTGCTCAAACTGCCAGTTTTCAATTTTTCTTTAACAGCTGGATTTTCTCGTAGCTTATTGTAGTTATTTTTCACCAAGTCTGCTTCCAGTGGAGCTAGTTTAGCTGTAGATATCAATTCTTCAAAAGCACATGTTAAACGAGATTCTGTTATTGAACTCAATGCAACTTCAGGTGACAAAGAAAATACTACTCTGAAAATTTTTGTGTGTAAAGGTGATTTTATGTTTAGTTTGTTGTACATTGTGACTAAAAAGTCTCAGCAATCTTTACTAAAAGGGAGAACATCTATTTCCTTGACATTTTTGCAGGCTACTGTAGCACCAAAGCCAGTGTCAATTGTCTTGACAGAATGAATATGTTCCTGTTTTTGAACATCCACCCCAAATAGTTTAATAGTATTATTTGTACTGTCCATCACATCTTTCTTAACAAAACGAGTTGCAATACTACACATTAATGAATGTAATTCTGAGTCAAGAAATGGAAGCAATGGCTCATTCGATTGAAACTCTGTCAAAAAAGGTTCCAATTCTGAAGCTGCAGCTTGCACAAATGCAAGCTTTGCGTGAAGTAAATTGTCACAGAGGGACTTTCTTATTTTTTTATAACTATATGATAAAGGAGGTTTAACTTTTACAGCTTTAACATATTGTAGTGTGGCGGCATTGTAAGAGCCCTCTCAATTACTTTCGAGTTCTCAACCCATCTTTTAGGACACAGTTTAAGTGGAGACACAGTAGATCCTGTATGATGCTTGAAGTCAGCATGCCTGGAAGGGAAGTCTTTAAAGAGGTAATAAAGAGCACGTAGAAAGTCGATTCCAATCACAAGCAGTGTGTGCAGTCTTGTAGCTGCCACGAACAATAGCTAGTGAGCATGTGCCAACATCGATTAAATGGTGATCATCAGGAGCAAGGTTATCCAGCTTTCAATAACCCCATTCAAAGTAGGCCTACCTCAGAAACTTTATGTTTACATTTGGTCCATCAAACTGAATCTGTGCTACCTTAGCTAATGACAGCCCAAGTTCAGTTATGGAACAAGCAAAGCATTTAGTAAATCCTCTGCAATAGTGTCCTAAAAAAGTTGAGTTTAAGTATCGAGTTGATACTTGGTTTAAGGTTGAATTCCAATAATGAACTATTATGTCCATCTGACCTTTTTGTGCAATTTTATTTAAGCTCTCGTCAAAAAATACACAGAAAAATTCAACTTTGTTTACTTCCTCACCCATATGTTATAATATAGCATAGTTTATCTTTATGCATCTTAAATTTTTGTGCTATAATGCTGTCTGAGATCATGATAGAAAACAAGTCACTGGTGTTGGCACTGCTTCTATTTGAGGAGTGATTCATAACTTTCTGCATAGTCCACAAGACTTCAGCTTTTGTAACTTCAACTTTTTTAAGGTAGTTTGTTATTTTCCTTTCATTAATGTGGTGTGAGAGATGTGTATTATCAACAACAAACGACATCGAAGGTCCTTGCTGTTTTGAGCATGTCATGGATGTAAATATTTCACTTGTGGTTTCAGCTGGAACAATAGTCATGAAAGGAAGTTGTTTTTTGTCTTTTTCATGTCTCTTCGCTGAAGCATAACCACTACATGCTAATTAATGTCAATCATTGATTTGCATAGCTTACAAAATGCTTTGAATTTATCTTGAGTTACAGGCTGTAGCCATAATTCATTTTATCCTTTACTCAACCAATTTTCTTGAAAAGAACACTTTCCTGGCATCTTGAGAAATATCTCATTTGTTCAAACAACTCAAAAAAAGAAAATTTATGATATTAAATTAAGTAAAAACGAAAATTTCTTCATTAATAAAAGACAAAATATAAACCAATAAAGATAAAAGACAAGTCACAGAAGAAGGTAGTAATAAAGGCCACAGAGAAGGGGATCCTAAGAACCCAACAGTTAATAATAAAACTTCCTGAAATGCTAAAAATAAAGTTATTAACTATCCCCCTCAGACTGAAATTTTCATTTAAAAATTCAACACTGGGAAGTAGTTGTAAATTTAAGCTAATTTTGAGCAAAGTATAAAAACTATTCTTACCTGCACATTTAACTTAACTTGGCTCACAAATATTCATGACCTGGAAGATAATTTCATAACTTTTCCATGACTTTCATCACCCTGTTAACTAAACAAGGAAGACACATTTGGAGTAGTGTCAACAGGGCTGTGAGGTTGGTACGCCAAGCCTACGAACCAGACTCCTCTATTTTTCTATTGTCCAACTTCTCAATAAATGGCTAATGTATATTAATTAGTAATAACAAATTTGCCACAGTAAAATACTCCAATACAGATTACTTTATGGGAAGTTTCTACGGCATTGTGAATTAACTTTAAATACATTTGTCAATCCCAATTACAAATTTTGGTCATAAATAATAATAAAAAGTGTTATAATATAAAGTTTTTATTTTGAAACCAGAGTCAGAACATTTCTACCTACCGACTCCTCAGCCCTGAGTGTTAATGCTAAAACTGTCATAAAATGTGATTTTTCTGAAAATTTAATACCAAATTGAGTTTAGGAAAATTCATATATGTTAGCTTAGATTCATCACACCTTTGAGAGTAGCAGGGGAGCATCAAAATGAGTACTAAAAAAAATCTGAAATAGTTAAAAATTTGGAAAGATAAAAAAAAGTGATTTGAGGTGTAGATAATTAACCAAAAGCATTAAAAAACCCTTTTTCTAGCATAAAACAAAAGTTATTTGGATATAAATAAAACCAAATCAGTGATTTTTATAAGTGCCCCACATGATTTGGTCACTTAAGACCTAAAGTGAACCACTGGCATTATAATAACAAAAAAAAAAGTCCAAATTAAGGCTGCACTTGAGAATATTTAAACTTCGATTATAAAATTTGCTATACGGGTACTAATAAGCTTAATTTTAAAATGTGTCAATCATAGCTATACAAGGAATCATATAAATATAAAAATAAGTAGTCACAAATTATATTTACTAGTTTAGCATACTACAATAGGTTCAACTAGAAACCTTGATTGCGTATGGCCATAATTAAGAATCTTATAACTTAGTGATAAACATCACATAAAAAACCTAAGATTAACTTTTTAATTAATACATATTAGAGTATAGATTTTCCTATTTTTTTGAGTGTATAGTCCTAATACTTTTTTGATATATTTGACCAAAACAAAGAGACTTTTGTACTTTTTATTAAAAAAAAAGTTACTCTTGGTTGAAAAAGTGACTTCTTGTGACCGCTGATGATATTTTTGAATTCCTGACAGGGTTTTTATTCGGTGCTCAAAATTTAATCATAATTCTCAGTTTTCTCAATCAGTGAACAATCTGACTGCTCTTTGCCACACAAATTTTGACTATATTTCTCAACATAGATATAATTTTATGTATGTATTCAAGTCCCTAAAAACATTCAATGTTTTCAAAACTAAGTACTACAGGTAATGAAATGTCTTGAGAAAAATTGTTGCTATGCAATAATGAGGCAAGGCCACCTATTTCTATAGTATTATTATTTAACATAAGTTAAAAGATTACCGCTGGACATGGTTTGTGAAACCTGGACCTTTAACTTAACAAGCCAATGCTCTTATGACTGGGTTACTCAGGAGTGAGTGATGTCAAGGTCACAATTAGCACTGTATTACTACCTGCCTCGGTGGGTAGACTCATCCAGTCAAGTTCGTTTGTGATGAGGTCAAAGTAATGAGGAGGATCTTTGCTAAATGGTTTCCTAATTTATCTTTATGCAAATGCAAGTGCATTTCCCATGAATTATACCTTCCTCATTTATACCCCATTAGCATAATTAAATGTGTACAGCTTGGATAGTTTTTAAGTATGGTAGACTTTTTATTTTATTTTGATGTGTTGTACTGAATCACTTATTTCAAATAAATATGTTAATGCTAAAAGTGGAAAGATGATTGATTGTACTTACCATAAGAACAATGCAACACTGAATAAAATCATCAAATAATATTGTTCCATTTCCCAATCGGTCAAACTTGCGGACAAGAACTTCTACTAGTGTGTCTGACAGTCTGTAGCCAAATGAGGTAAGCGCCATCTTCAGCTCTGAGCGATCAATGTTGCCAGAATTGTCTCGGTCAAATGAGCGGAAGCAGCTCTGCCAGTCAGTCACATATTTCCACAAAGCACCAAAATCTTCAAAACTTACAGCTCCTCTTTGCTGTTTGTCGAACATACCTGAAAAGCAACATTCAACTTGACAATAAGTTTAATTATTAAATTATTGAGTGTAAATAAATATAATTATAACTAATATTATTTCATAATTTTCTGAAATTGCTAAGGAAAAACCTGAATTTTAAAAAAATATAAAAATTGTTCAAAGAAATTATACAAATTAAAGAACTCAATGTAAATCCAGATATAAGGATATTGAGGAATAAAATATAAGACTAGGATAATATTACATCATTCAGTCAGTCAATAACAATTTTTATCCACACACAGAAAATTAGTTATTTATGAAGGTAATAGAAAGCCTGTACTGAGCCGTGCCTACACCTGCTGACAGTGTGTTGAGCTTTCAGCTAACAAAAGAGATGGCGAACCTTATACAAACTAGTAAAATCCTGCCAAATTTGGCAGAACTACTGGGTTGTTGACTCAATTAGGAAGCTATTTGACCAGCAATCTTAAAGAGATAAACTTTAGTTTAGGGAAAACTGGTTAGTAATATATATAGGCCAACCAAATTAAGAGTGGTCAGCAAAAAATAACTGCTAGCTACAAACAACTAGTTGCAAATTTTGTTTCGTGACTTAATTTTCTCTCGCTATCAATTGTATTATAATAATTTATTTTTTATTTTTAGGAATGTATGAAGAAATATCTCTTTCCTCAGTGAAATATTGTGAAACTGATTGGTCCATTTGTTAGTTAATAAGATTAAGTTTATGTGTTTGTAAGAACTTTTTGTACAAACTTAGGCCTTCTTCTATCAGGTGGAGTGTTTTCAGCAGTAACTGTGGCCCAGAGATGATATCGGCTGTGATAAAGTTAGCAATAAATTATATTATTAACACGAAAATGTTGGGCCCTACTGCTGTCTATAGGCAAGTTAACTTTCCATGTAGGTCCTAGGACCGTGTGGCATAGTTTCTCTCTTAGCATTTCCTACAACACATGTGGGTGTGGCTATAGAGTGCTTAGGTGCTTAGAGAAGATACCTGTACCCTTGGTACGGGCAACCTTTTTTTTTTATGACAGTTAAAACACAAATAAAGCATGATTGATAAAATATATATTTGTTAGTTATGGTTATTGTCACATCTAAATATCATATTCGACATACTAAGCCAAAGGTCGCAGATTCCATTCCTATGTCCAGGTGTCATTTATCAATTTAAGGAATATAAATTAAGCATGTTTGCATATTTTATACATTTTGAACATCTCTTGATAAATAATAAAAGAGTTTGTATCAAAATATCACCCTTAATTTACCTAAAGAGCCAGGAGTCGAACCTAATCTGTTCTGGTTCTTGTTCTTCAAACAAAATTTTAAAGGTTCTGGTTCTAAAAAAGTAAAAGTTCATGCTCTTTTTTTTTGTTCTTGGTTGAACAAAGAAGTAGGGGTTCCATTATAAAAAACTGAGATTAATGGCCAAAGGGTTTGTTGTGCTGAACACATGATACCCTCTATCCGCAGAAGTTGGCAGCATCTTTGCCAACAGATGGAGACCGCACGTTCATTATGGCTTGATTGCGGGCTGACACCATGAAATTTTATTTTATAATTTTTGAAAATAATTTAATTTAATTTTTAAATTTATATATAAAAAACTTTATTTTATGTGTATTTTTAATTGAAAAAAGGTAAATAAATGATCTAAAGTTGATCTGATGTAGCCACAGGAACAAAAGGAAATAGTGTAGACCTAAATATTTAGCACCGCGTCTTACTACCCGTTCGGGTTATACGCTTAAGTACTAATTAAGCTAATGGATTAGGAATTTGGAGGGTTGAATTTAGAGGAAGTGAACCCGCATTTGCGTGGAGGGATAGTGGAAAACCATTTAGGAAAAACCACCCCCAGTTCACCCGACCGAGATTCGAACCTCGATCTTCCCGTTCTCTGCGGTCGAGCTCAACACGACTAGCGCGTTAGCCAACTACGCCACCGAGGCGGGTTGTAGACCTAAAGATTGTTAATGGTTGGAGAGTGTTGAATATGGTTAAGGGGTAGGTTGCTAAGGGTTTGGAAAAGGGTAGAGGGGAGGATGAGGGTGAGAGGTTTACTGGATGCGTTGGAGTTTTTGAGGTAGGGTCTCTTTGTCAGATGAGTTTTGTCCAAGGATGTCTGCAAAGTCCCAGTTCAATTGATCCCAGGGAATAGAGCTAGAAAATAGTTGTCAGGAGTCTGAGGGCGTGGACAAGGAGTGGTGGAGGGGGAAAGAGAGTTCTGGATGGACGAGTAACTGGGGTCGGAAGGCTTCTCCGTCGTCTTTCCTCCTCTTCTTCCCTTGGAATGGGCCATTAGCTTCGGTCGGAGGTACAAGAATATAGAAAGGAAATAAAGGCAGCTGGGTAAGGGTGCTACCTTTGAATGTATGAATTAATGAATGAATGAATGAATGTAAATCAGACTAAGCCAAGATAAGTTTAATATCTGCTCGAATGTCTGACCGGTTGGTCTGCTTTTGCTAATGTCCAAAAATTGCTATACATAAAATGAAATTGTATCTGTCAGGGCCCCGAAGGGATTGAACAGAAAAACACTAGATACATCTAAATTCTTTCACTTTACTTACAGACTAACAAATAATGACATTATGAGGAATTTATGAGTGATATAATTAAAGTAATATTAACAAAATCATAATTAAAGTAATATTTACACAATCAACACAAAGATTATAAATCTGACTCAACCACTATGGGTGCTGCCTGTAGTTAGGAATAAACTATGTCTCTTGTGAGGGTGGGTCTCGGTGGCTTACTCAGTAGTTGATCGGTCACCAGCTGATGACACGTAACAAGATTTTATTTTGTCTAAATAATTTAAATCAGCTATATTGTGTTTCTGTCAATTCTTTTTATGGATAAAAACATTATTTTATTTCAAACATTTAACATTTAGAATTTTAAAAGCATGACCTAAACTGTAAGGTGTGTTTGTATAATATTGTTTGTCTTGAATTGTAAATGACAAACCGAGTGTTGCAGATTGTTGTGATTAGCCTGTAAACAAATAGAATAGAAGAGCTGACCACATAAACATTGTCAACATTCCTTAGGTGGAAACAAGGCCAGAAGGCAGGATAAAAAGTAGTGTATTCAACCATCAGGGCTGACTAATCAACATCACAGTCTAGGGGTCACTCTGTCCGATTCGGGGCTACATGGGCTAAGACGCCGGTGCATCAGCATTTGTGGTAGAGGGCTACCGCTCAAAAACCGTATAGGGATCCCCTAGGAGTCAGACAGGCCATTAGTTATTCCTAGCAACACCTCGTTTTGTCACAAGATTCTGAATATTCTTCATGTTCTTTCATCCATATATCAATATCAACGTAACATTTGTACTTTGTATTAGAAATACTAATAAAAATCTTAAAAAACAAGTCTTTGCCAATCACAAACCCACACAGTCATATACTCGATCAACTCTCCTTATCCTCGGCCATAGCAAATCCTGACAGATTTTAGGCCCACAATACAGTTGTAGTGGGGGGGTTGGTGACAATTGATGTCTAGAAGTTGGATTGAAGTGACATTTTAGGGTTTTGATAGTTATATCAACAATAGTACTACAGTTTGGAGAACCAATTCGGGAGTGAAAGACTTTGGAAAGCAACCGCATCGTGTAATGATTGGTACTTGTCAGAGGAACGAGGACACTTACCAGGACTCAGTGGAGAGGAGGTCCAAACCATCAGCGGTGCACCATCAGTTGCAGAGAGGAGCTGTGGAAAAGGAGGGTAGGAATTCTTAGAAACAATTACCATGGCTTTAGTTGAAGTTATGGGGGTGAAGGTTGACCTACAAATTGCTATTAACCAACTAAAGGGGGAGCTGGATAGAGTTAAGGCAGAGAATGTGAGGTTAGAAACGACTCAGAAGAATAAGTGTGAAAATGAACCAATACCCGTGGTTAGGAATTTCACATTGTTGCCGACTATTCCAATGTTCCATGGGAGAGCAGAAAACAACATCTTGGTATTTTTCAAGAAGTTAGGTCAAGCATCGATAATATCTGAATGGACAGATTTAGAGATTAGGGCAGTAACTAAACAAGGGTTAGGAGGAGAGGCATTGGAGTTTGCCGTTTCAGATCCAAGTTGTTTAGAAACTGTCAGTTTTGAGGAGTGTGTTGGTGGATAGGTTCAGGAAGAAGTAGACAAGCCGACTTTTTGGGGAACAGTTGACTAAAATTAGGCACTTTAGAGGAGAAAGTGTGGAATGCTTTGCAGACAAGATTAAAAAAATTTAAGGCTGACCAGAGAGCTATGGATTAGTTTTTAAATGGACTTGTAGGAGAAATAGGTAAATACTAGGTTGGCAAAACCTAAGACGTTTAGAGAGGCAGTAGAAAGGGCAAAAGACGTGGAAACTAGTCATAGACCTCAAGAGAGGGAGGAAAGAAGACATAGAAGGATTTGCTTCATAGATAAAGGGAAGTATTGTTTCAAGTAAAAAAAAGCAAGGTCATGTAATGTGGAATTGCAGATCCAGCAAGGGGAGACAGCAGTCATTAATAACGGAGGGAAATCAGTGTTTTAGATGCGGTCATATAAGGCATCTAGCGAGACAGTGTTATGGGGAAGTTAGCCATCACCCAACCGAGAAAGGGGTCGTAGAAGCCACTAACTACGCTCCTCAACAAGAATTGTCCCCACAGTGTCATTAAAAGAAGATGAATACACTAGTGAATTAGTGTTAGCGTTTATTTTTCCAGGGAAAATATATCGTTCCTAGTAGATAGCAGGGCACAAATTTCTATAATGTGGCAGAATAGTATGAAGTCCATGAAGTTGTCAAAACTGAGATTCGAGATTTCAGGCTTATCAGGTCGCAAAATGCATAACTTGAGAAAAGTTGTGGTGGATTTAGAGCTAGGTAAGAAAGCCTACAGGTCACATTTCAGGTGGTGAAATGTCGGAACATTGCGAGTTATGATGGCAAATTAGGCCTAAACTTCCTGACTAAGAACTCAGTAATTATATATATATATATATATATATATATATATCCAGGCAAACATTGTGATAAGGGGATGCTACACATAAAATGAGTGGAACATTTGATAAAAAGACAAGAAGGACAAGCATAGATATAAAGAGAGTGATCAACCCTGTCTGCGCCACAAGGGCCAATATTCTTAACCATTGCGCAGAGTCTGTGCCCAGGCACAAGGAAAGTCGTAAGGGTCGTGGTGAAAGTGCCCAAGAAGCTTAGGGGTAAAAACTTTACTTATTTAATCAAGCCATTGTTAACAGATGACTTTGTAAACAATCAGCAAGTGTATGTACACTGCAGCATCTGTATGAGCTCGTTGACCCAAGGTAACCCAGAGATACCCATAGGGTTGAGATACCTAGGAGCCACAAGATAGCCGAATTGAATTTGATATAGGAAAGGGACATTATAGAAGATGATTGGAAGACAACTTTGGAAAGGAATGAGGGGAGAGCGAACTGAAGACTCGCAGTTCCAGGGAAAGGCACAAGAAGGAACATAAAAACTACGAGGGTAGAAAAAACCATCTGAATGTGTGTCAGGAAAACCACCAGGGAAAATATTATTTTCTGTGGAAAATAGAAACATCATACCGTTACCAAAAAAAAAAGAAGAAAATTTGGCAATTTTAGAAGAAGAACAAGCTATTTTTCAGAAACGAAGTGTAAAACCATTAACAACTAGATTCGAACCCATGATTTAACTAGAGAGTGTTAAGCTAATGATGCAAATAGCTGACTGAGGACATACGAAGAAGAAAGAGTCGCAGTGACTCCAACTGAATTGCTAAGGAGGGTTCATATTTCGACCAGACTGAAGAACAGACTAAACTACGAAGACTAACTTCACAAACCTGATAAAAAAAGCACAGCCAACTACACACAATGTTGGGGATTGGGTTTATTTGACAAAGACCACGTTGTGGAAGAGCCAGTGTAAGACATTTCTGACCAAATTCACAGGTTCTTATCAAATCTTGAAGGTCCTGAGTAAGGTTACAGTACGAATCCAGCTTCCTTATTGCTCAATGGTAGTTAATGTAAGCAGGCTGAAACCTTTTGTATCTATGAACCTTATCCCAGTTCTGTACAAAGATCCAGAAGTTCGACCATGAAGGAGCTCGAGGAAGACAATTATCAAACAAGAGATTGATAAGAAACAGAAGAGGTACAGCCTTCATAACCTGCAGCCAAGAGGAATAGAAAGAGAGAGAAAGGGAAAGAGAGAGAGAAAGGAAAAGAGAGAAAGAGAAAGAGAGAAAGAGAAAGAAAAAGAGAGAAAGAGAAGGAGAGAGAGAAAGAAAAAGAGAGAAAGAGAAGGAGAGAGAGAAGGGGAAAGAGAGAAAGAGAAGGGGAAAGAGAGAAAGAGAAGGGGAAAGAGAGAAAGAGAAGGGGAAAGAAAGAAAGAGAAGGGGAAAGAAAGAAAGAGAAGGGGAAAGAAAGAAAGAGAAGGGGAAAGAGAGAGAAGGGGAAGGAGAGAGAAGGGGAAAGATAGAGAAGGGGAAAGAGAAAGAGAGAAGCCACATGTTAACAAGTTCTTAGGAATGGGCTAACCTCTAAAGGCTAATAGACAGAGACAAAAAGAGAAATTGACCATAATATTTTCGTTGTTCATTGTTGTTGTTAAATAAGAGTTACTTGGATTTGTTATCTTGTACTTGTGTTTAATTATCTTGCTATTGTTGTTGATGTAAGTCGGTTATTAATCAAACCTCAGATTCAGGGATGGCGTTTGAATATATAAGGGAGAAGGTGTTATTAGAAAATAGTTATCAGATTGTTTTATATTTTAGCCCAAAGCCTTTGTTAGACAAGCGAAAGCAGTTAGAAGAGGCATTAAAAGTAGTTCAACAATCAGAAATTGGGTTTTTTACGGAAAAAATGAAAATTATACCGGGTTGAGTAATTTGTGCATGTGCATGTGCATATGCACACACGCACACACACACAAACCTACCAGTATATATGTACTAGTGTTGACCAGTAAAATTAATACTTATTAAGAATGAGTGTATTTTTCTCTAATGAGTAATTATTAAGATTGGGTGTATTTTTCTATAATGAGTAATTATTAAGATTGGGTGTATTTTTCTCTAATGAGTTTTTCACTCACTTTTTATACAAACACTGGTATTTGAGTTTCCTAAACTTTCAGCAGTTGTGTAACTCTTTTGGGGCCTTGACCTAACCAAACCCTTCCAGTTTTTCATAAAATAAAATGTTATCTAGTATAATGCAAATAATTCCTTCATTTAATGAAACATGAGTGATCAATGATCAGCTAAAAAAAAGCTATGATAGAGGTAAATAGGGTTTATCAAAATACAAGATATCAAATCAAGATCTGCATATTTGTTTATCCTACAATCGTAAAATATTTTATTTTTTAAAATTAAATTCAGTGGTACCTCATCTACCCTTTTAACAGAAATCCTCAACCCTTCTAGGGTCGCGACACCCTTGTGAAGGTTATTATAATTTCATAACACCCTTGAAAGAATTTACATGAGCGTTTTATTCTTTATATTTTTACTTATCTCAAAACCTCGTAGAGAAATTATTAAGATCATAAAAAAAATTATTTAAATTCAAGATTTTGATTTAATGTCGACGTTTCATAACCCCCTGAAACAAAAAGAAGTGGTTTTCGTAATGCCGTCTGTCTGTGCCTCAAGCTAGAGCTGAAACTATTTTACCGATTGGGCTAAGACTTTGTATCTGGGATTTTAATAAGATCCCCCAGAGGGATTTTTGGAATGAGATACCTAACCCTAAATTTAAGGGTAGTTTACTTAAGGGCAAAAAGAGAAAAAATAGATTTTCTCAAAATTGGCTCTAATGATTTTGATTAAATTTAATTTCTAGACACTGTTTATCATCATAAAAAAGATAGCAACTCTCATTTCCTCATGAAAATAATTGAGGGTACTTAACATAGGATAAATTTGTCAGTTTTAATCATTTTCCCATAACTATTTGAGATGCGAAATAACTTATTATTGTAAAGAGTTAGTACAATTAAATATAAAAAATCTTTTATTTGAAATATATTTTTATAAAACCAATTATTTCTATGCTATAATCAAATATATAAAATTTTAAATCCAGGAATTAATAAATGTTGTCTAACATGAGATTGTGGCCACTGAAGCAGGTAATTAAACAATGAACAATGTTTTAATTTCTTTTTTTTAAATGTTACTCGCTCCCTTACTGATTTAAATGAGTGCTATTATTAAAAAAAAACCTGAATAAATATATATATATAGCTATAAGTAATGGGTTTAGAAATCAATAAGCAAGCACACTAGCCAAGCACAATGTAAATATGAATGGTACAGTCATCAGTAGGAACACAATAGTTAAATTTGCGATTGATACTTAGAGCAACAAAAGTTTGACATCTTTCCTAATGGTGGTACATGCAATTCAGAGAAAAACTAGAAAACAAAACTTTCTTCTGTTTCTTTATTTTAATTATTTTTTAGTAATATTTTTGTTGTTTGTATTTTATTAATATCTTAATATCCCCTCCTCCCCCAAAGTCTTGAGGCTGACCGACCTCGCGGAGCCCTAGTTGAGAGTCCTTGCCCTAGAGGTGCGAGCACCATAGTTTGGGAGACACTGGTTTGACAGATCTGTTGAATCACTTGAAAACAAGATATTATAATAAGCTGTTATAGTTGCACTGCAAAGAAGATATCATTGTACAACATATATTTCTGCTAAGCAACTAAAGCCAGTTGTTTTCTCAATATTTAATTAAAGTGTGAATCATACTTTCCTCCTCTGCGCATGAGAGAAGAACAGTGAAAGGACATGAAAACTAACTGAAAGCTTACCTATCATTAGTCGAACTGTCTCTGGATTAAACGGGGTCCAAGTTCCATTTGATAGCGCCACTTGCAGCTCATCTGCGGAGATGTAGCCACTCTTGTCTCTGTCTACCCTGCAATAAAAAACAATTAGTTTTGTTTTTAGTAATAGTTTGTGTCTTAAGCAACTCCAAGATGTACAGTCATGTTCAAGATGCATCAGGCCTTTGGTCAAGTGGTTAGGAAGGAAGACAACAAGAGACTAGGTGGTTCCTGAAATAGTTTACCTAAGCTAGTTTTGTTTCATTACTAAGAAAGCACATATATGCTTACCTTGCCAAAATGCATCACTGTGAAAATAAGTATTTTGTACTTTTTGACATAATACAGTGAAACCTGCCTTAAACAAAATCGCAAGGGTCCAAGTTATTTTTCCACTAAAGCCAGATTTCCGTTTATTGAAGGTGTACTATAAAAATTAAATCAGGGACATGCACATAATTGGGATAAAAATCATAAAATGAAATACTGTACTCGTTTATACACAGTACTCATTATTCACATTATAAATGAACATATGGAAATATT
This sequence comes from Timema genevievae, assembly GCA_902155825.1. NCBI lineage: Eukaryota > Metazoa > Arthropoda > Insecta > Phasmatodea > Timematidae > Timema > Timema genevievae. The sequence goes on from CABFWO010001311.1 coordinate 25,132, forward strand.
ACACTGAACAGAAAAACATTACTCACTTTGTCTTTATTTTTTCCAGTAGTCAAGCAGGGTTTTCTGCACAGTTTACTCTCTTGGCTGCCTGACTTTTCACAAACACTAAGCATATCAGAATCATTCCGTTGTAGGGCAAATTGTTGCAGTTCCTTTAAACATTTAACAGCATCTTGATAAGTCTTCACGCCAAACTTTTCTTCTTCCGAAACAATGTAACCTTTCCTCTTCTTCTTCCTCCTCCTCCTCTCCTCCTTTCCGACTTTCTTTAAAATTCTCAACTAGGGCATCGATATCCATGTTCTCTGGTTCAGTTTGCATATAATTGTCTATGTTGATGTAGTCTTCAGCATTGCAATTATTGAAAGCAGCTTCATTCTTGCAGTTTTGTAAGTCCTGCTGGTCATTCTCATTTTCTACACTAGCAGTAACTTCACTCATAGAAAGTCCTGCTTTTTCAAAACACTTTGTCACAGTTTCTGTTGACAACTTCTTTACAGCTTGACTTATCCAAATAACCGCATCTAGAACAGAGACAGTTCTGGCAAGCTCAGAGGCGGATTATATAGAATTCATATCGGCGAGCAAAGATTGCATTAAAAATTTACGGTGGTGCACTTTAGCATTCTGAATAGTGCCCTGATCTATTGACTGAGAAAGATTTGTGGTGTGTGGAGGGAATCAAGCAAGTCACACGTTGGCATGTTCAATGTGGGGGTGGCAAGTTGTGTTATCGAAAAACAACAAAACATGCCAGTTTTGCTTTTACATTCTGCCATTAAAAACCTTTAATCATTCTTCCATGATATGTGATGTCATTCAGTTTCCTTATGTCCATACTTATGAAGCATCATGGCTTTGCTGCCTTACCGATAAGTAAGGACTTCTCCATTTCACCCGATATAAAACCCCATAGAAAAACAGTCAATCTTTCTTTGCTATCCCTCGAATATGGAGGTAAGTTTAGCAACCCACACTTCAATGGTTTCACTATCTACATCACTCAATTCACCACAAAGTTCGTTAAAAACTATCCGATGTATTCTGCGAAAACTTTAACCATCCATTAAATGCTTTAAATTCAGTTTACCCCAGTTTTTGAGTAACATTTTTAGCGTATTCCTGTATCATTGGATCCGACACGCGTAATTTTTTGCCCTAACTCTGAAAAACCACCCCCACACTATTTTATTAATGTTTTAGTTTGCAGTTTTTTAAGTTCTCTTTTTATTTTTCTAGTAGCACAGTTTTCCCACAACTTTAAGATTTCTGTTTTCTTCTTTAGAATCTTGTACACTTGAGTTTTACCGATGCTAAACATCGTCATGATCTACTCAACAGATAATTTATCTAGCATGCATAACGAACGCATGAATAACTTTTACTCTCATGTTTAGATAAACCACAACTCTTATCTTTGAAGCCATAATGACAACTCCCAGACTAGAGTAAAAAATGCAGGCCTAGAGTCCATATTGAGTCAAATTTCCGGAACGGACAAACGATTGAATTTCAATATGGGTAGTTCTGTAACGTTAAAGGCTGAGTTCAAAAGGTGATTGACAAGTCATTAGCACAGAAACTGGGAAGAACAGAGATAATAATCAAGAGGCAATTACAGTTCAAAATTCTGTAAGAAAGGTAACAAAATAACTAAGGAGAAAGGAAATATACCTGATTTAACATTTCAACTCCTCTTAATATAAAGGAAGAATTAGAGAAAACAAAATTCTGTAGAATGTATAGGATGTCAAAAATTTTTCTAACGTTGTCCACTGGAACATTGGAATTTTTCCGTATAAAGGCTTATTTTGAGTTCTGTTTCCGCGTTAAGACAGTTTCCGTTTAATACAGGGAATTTAGCATGTTTTTCACCCCTAAAGTCACAGGACCATATAATATTTTCGTTTAAAACAAGTTTCCACTTAATAAAGGGTCCATTTAAGGCAGGTTTCACTGTATAAAAACTGACCAAGAATGTTAAAAATAACCCAACCACCTCCCCCTTCCCACCATATCTGAAAAAATGAAAATACATCAAGGTTTTATTTAAAGCACACAAGTAAATAGAACCTGGAAATTACAAACTGAGAAAAACACCGATTTAATTTTAAATGCAACACAATTGAAACATTAAGTTTAAAGAAAAGTTTTATTTTCTATCGTTATTAAAATAAAATAAACTGTTATTAAAAAAAATTAATTATTCATGTATTAATCAATTTTTCATAACTTATTAATTTGATGGTAGAAATTACAGTAAAATATTAATATTTTGGCTAGAAAAGTTATAAAAATCTTATAGGCCTATGCTCAATACTAATGCCAATAATATTAATAATAATATTTTTTTATTTAGGATTTAAAATAAAGATAACTAATTGATTGCAATTCAAACCCAAAGTACCTAAATGTTTATCTTGAGGTCTCGTAGTTAAACATATTGTAACTAAGGGAATGGATCTCCATGAGAAAGAGCGTGACCGGTTTCTAAGGCGATTTCTCTGTACATTATTATTAAGAAAACTATTATACATATTAGTCCAGTTAAATTATGTTTTATTAGGTAACAAAACGATTAATAAAGTTTTGAAACTTGGCAGGAACATCGTTGAAGGTATTATAAATATAATAAAATAAAGCTCTCTCACCCAGATTGGTAGCTTTCCCCTTAAAATTGATAAAACTACCCCCAAATATGATTAAGCTCATTTATCTACTGAAATGTTAAATTTAAGGCAAATATGCTGGTATAAAAAAATGTTTGAAATAAAATCTACAACAAGAAATGCTCTATTCATGTTTTCAGTGTGATGAATATTACTCGCCTATTAAGGTATTGCCACCAGATACGACTTACCCTACTTCTATAAAAATAGCCCATGTTAGTCACTCAAAGAAGTTACTTCAAAGAACCACCACTCAGATTTATTGTGGTGAGAAGATATGGTACCATCACATTATTAACTGTTTATTTTTTTTATCTTCTCATGGTCTGTAATCCTCCCGAGCACCGGAAAAGATAGTATTTTTGAATTTTATGTGATTGAATACTTGTGACCCACTACAGTAGCCAAATGGTAGATAAGGCATCACTCTCGTGATAGACTAGCCTGCTAAATGCAGGTAGATTAGTATTCAAATCCTCATTGGGTCTACTCAGTAAACTCTAGTGAGTGATTTTTCCTAAATGGTTTCCCACTCTTTCATACAAATGTGGGTAGATGGCCTCTAGAATGCTTCCTTCCTCATCCATACCAGATGTAGGAATCATATATTCGTATACCCTGAACAGGTAGTAAGACGAGGTGATAAAAAAATAATAATTGTGAGCATACAGGAATACATTTCCTATATGGTAAAATCTCTCAAGTTGTGGAATTTGAACTAGTAGCTCACCTGCAGGAACAAGTGTGAACTGTGACTCTGATCATTGAACTATCAGTACGGTAGGTAGACCTAGTCTTAGAGATAGGAGTAAATAAAGGATGTGTAGGGAAGGATGTTTGTTCTCTCACATGTATGAAGAGATTCCCTAATAGTCATATCATAATTGATAAATGTTTTAATCAAAGTAAATTCTACGATATTATGTGATTATGTATAAAATGGGATGATTTAATATATTTAGGCTAACAAAAGAAAGTGATACCAGTAACTATTATAACTAACAAGGCTACATACAATTGATGATATAATTAGCTAGTTCTTTAAGTGTGTAGTCTATTAATTAATAACAAGTGCATTTTTTTTGTTATATGAAAAAGATAAACATCTGCTAACATTTAAGAACTATTTATATTATCCGGTCAGACACGGGGTAATGTAGTGTTTCCAGCAATACAATCATGTTTACATGGATTTCTAATAAGAGTATTTATATCCGGCCCGTTCAGACACGTTGCGGATCATACAAGTACCGACCGACATTATCGGCAAGAATGTTTTGTCTGATACGATACGCGTCCGTGCATGTCTGATCGACTATGAAACGGTACGCACATATAGTATAAATTATCTTCAGGCAGTACTTCGCTTGTAGTGATTGCGTTCTGTTCTTGTCTTCGCGATGGATCTCGAGAAGCTAATTGAAAGTGTAAAACAAATCAATTTTTTTGTATAACCAAGAATACAAATGCTACAGTGACAATGAGAAAAAGGAAATGGCCTGAAAAGAGAAAGGGAAAATTCTAAAGACCACATGTACATTAATATAATTATTTAATTTTTTCACAATCGTAATGATAAACAAAACTTTAACAATATATTATTATTATTATTATTAGCACCGCGTCTTACTACCCGTTCGGGTTATACGCACTTACGCTAATGTGCAATGGTAGGGTGATTGTGAGATGAAATGGAGGACCTACAGTTTAACGTGGAATCCGAACCACGGTAGAGGCCTGGCATTCCTCACATTCACAAGTTGTGATTAATACACNGTCAGAGGTGAAGGAAGGGTTTGGCAATCAGATAAATCTGTGCCGGGACCGAGGATTGAACCCCGGACCCTCAGCACAGAGGTCTGACACCTTACCCCTAGACCACCAGGTCACCTTTAACAATATAATTTGACATACTTTTGGTAGTCAATGTAAAATCATCATTCAGTTTCATCGCCACTCAATGCTTCCGGGAGCACTACTGAAGAAGTTTGCAAATGTATCTCTTACATGAAAAGCTGTCAGATTGCTGCTGCCACCTTGTAATGGAAGGTTTTGCAAAATATCCCCCAAAGGTTCATTATTAGAAGGTATCTCAAAATGTTCTGTTTTTATTATGTAATTGTGTAAGATACATGTAGTTAAAATAACTTTGTCAGCGTGTTCTGGCTTTAGTTGAATTTTTCTGTTATAAAGCCTGAACTTTAGTGAAAGAAGTCTGAAACCATTTTCTGACACTCCTCTTGTACGTGAGTGCCGGTAGTTGTAGTGCTGTTTTTTAACGTCATCAAGTTGTGTTTTAGGGTAGGGTCTAAACAGATAGGTTTTCAAAGGGAAAGCTTCATCTGCCACAGTTACGTGAGGCACAATGCTGTCTGTATTTGGTAATTTTTTATCTCCAGGTAGATTGAGTTTATAAAGTTCAAAGCATTTCCCCAGCTTAGAATGTGCGAAAACTCCCCCATTACTATTTTTTACCATCAACAGCTATAAATCTATAGCTTGCATCTACAAGGGCCAACAAAACAACAGAGAAAGTTTTTTATAGTTAAAATATAAACAACCGCTATTAAATGGAGCTGTAATCGTGACATGTTTTCCATCTAGTGCTCCAATGCAATTAGGAAAGTTACAAGTATTCCAGAATGCATTAGCTATTTCAAGCCATTCTTCTTCAGTCGGTATTGCCATGAACTCAGAGTAGATGTGTAATTATGGCATTACAAACCTAAAATTACAATTTTTGAAACCATCGTATGTCCCAGTCGGTAGCTAAATGCTATTGTTCTGTAGGAGTCACCACTAGTCAAGAATCTGGAGGAATAAAAATTTACTTTTTTAATGCTCTATTGACTTTCTCCAAAAAAGGACTCAAAAGTTTTTTTTATCTTGCATAACCTTTTGGTTACATCCTAAATAATTATGTGTGTGGTGTTAAGAAGTCAGCCATAAACTATGTAAAGCTTTTTTCTGACCTTCTTAGGTACCCCTCCCCCCATATAGCACCATGTAGACATTAAAGCTCCCCCCTCTCACCCACAAAATGTTACGTGGTTTATGGATGAACCCTAATCTTTTTTTTAAATTTCAATATCTTGCATAGCCTTTCAGTTACATGCTAAACAATTATTTATGCATTAGTTTTAATTTGTTTTTATTTTATTATTATTTAGTATCTGAATGTAAGAAACAATGGAACAATCTCATAGATTCTTTTCGAAAAGCATTAAAGAAAAGAAATAACACAAAAAGTGGCCAAGCTGCGAGTAAAATTAAAAATGGAAAATTTGAAGATGAAATGTGTTTTTTGCTTCCATATATCAAATAACGAGAAACAATTACTTCAGTTAATGTTGAATTAAGCAATGAATCTGATAGTGAGGTTGAAGAAGCATCTATTTCTTTACTGCCAGAACAAGAAAATACTAAACAAAAACAGGAAGAACAGTCATCATAATCTCAAAAACAGGCATCATTATCGTCAAACCAATCAGTTTACTCTAAAAGAAAAAAAACCAGCCAGGTACCGCTTCTTATTCATTGATAAAGTATATTCTAAATAGCAGAAAAGAAAACCCAGACCAAGGCATGGGCAAAACAAATGATATTGATTTATTCTTTAACGGTATAACGGCAACTGTACAAGAACTATCCCCTCATAATCAAGCTATAGCAAAGACAAGAGTATTTTCTAAAGTTTCACAGTTGGAAATTGAAGAACTATCACAGGAAGGATTACAACCGCTACCTTCAGCTCCCCACCCAGTATCTACACTTTCATCATCCTCCTCTGATCATTCTCTGATGCAACCAACATCATCATATGTACTTCAACCCATTCAGACAAATGAAGAGACCAGTTATAATGCAACTCAGTTTTATGGAGTTTTCCTCATTTAAATGAAAACTAATGTAATTTAAAATTACAAAAATAAATAAAATCAGAATTTCTGTTTCCAAAATAAAAATTTGTTAATCACCTCAAACATACTGCTAGTTTTCTTTTGGTCCTATAGCCTGCTTGAATGTTGTGTCCTATTTTTTGAGAGAATTTTCCATTTTTCCCAACAAAATGTGGAAATCTTACTGAGGCATTCGAAAATATTGATAAAACTTCTGTTCATTGTCAATCAGTTCACTGAAGATTGTCCAATATTCTCCATGGATCTTTCTTTTCTTTAACATCTTATGCACACTGAAATGACAATGACGACGATTTTGCTCTTCATCTTCATCTAATAGTAAGGCAATCATACATAAATCTTCTAATGATAAGTGAGAGAACATTTTAGCAACAGCTTATACAATACTACTAAACCACAAGTGTCGTCATAATCCGTCTGGTGTCTGATAGTATAAATACCTTATGTCTTTGTTGGAACGTTTACACTACTTTCCTGCACTGTGTTTGACCGGATAATCTAAATAGACCTTTAAAGGAATCACTATAACCCCCCACCCCCCCACACCCCCCCCACCACGAGTTTCCAACAAATATTTATTGACATGCTCATAGTCCAGAAATAAATATTTTGTTTGTATTGTCAAATATGAAGGGTCAAGAACATTTAGGTACACTGTCTTTAAAAAAAAAAATTTTAAAGTATTTTTTTACTGAACACTGTAGCCCTAATAATTAATAATAGACACAAAATAAAACATAATCTCCATCTATGTGTTGAATATTTAAATAATAATTTAGAAAATTTCACAGGGTATCGGGAGACGCGAAAGTCTACAGAAAAATCTTGCCTTTTTCAGTAGCAAGCTCAAATCTTTTAAATGAGCCATTAGGCCCAATCAAACTATAATCCTTATTTAACCCTCTTGCATGAACTCAATTAGGAACTATGCAACAAAAATTAAAACAATCAATGTGGATCTATATATTTGCCAATGTGAAAAACCCTAATACACTAAAAGATATGGATCATTCTCAAAATGAGGAACAAATAGGAAATCCAAAAAGGAAAAAAAGAAAAATTTCAAGAAAAGTATAATTTATTGACTGAATACACAAAATGTATTAAAGAATTAAGTAATTTAATACCAGCAGAGCTTAATATTACAATTTTTTTTTTGTATTTTCTTTTGGTTTTACCAAAGTGGTTACCCATAATCCATCACTTCGCTAGTGCTGTTTCAGATGCACATAAAAATGTTATAGTCTCTAAAATCCAAATAAAATTCAGTTAAGTCTCGTTTAACCGATATTCTGTCTTATCAGACGCCCCTAAAAAAATGCCGCTTGTTTGCTCCTGAGTGTACCACAGCCACTCAGTTGGCCCGATTGTGCACTAGAGGCACACGCGTATCGTCATGTCTCGCCTTTCTGAAAGGTCGCTCAGTGCAGTGTTTAAGTGCGTGTGTCTTAACGTAAGTAACATAGTTTTGTTGTGAAGCAGTTTTTACTGAAATTTGATTATGGTGAGGAAAAGAAAGAAAGTTGTATCGAGGGAAGAAAAACTTGAGGCAATCAAGAGACGGGACAAAGGAGGAGGATGCAGACGGTAGCTGATGACTATGGCGTCGGACGGTAACAGTAGGAGACTGGAAAAGTAAACGATTGGAAATATAAAAATGGTGTTCCTCTAGAGTTACAGATGGTACACTAAAAGAGAGAAAAACGAAGCTATAAACTACCAGCCATGCGCTGTTCTCGTAGTGGCGGTTGCGGTGTTGGACTGGCAATTGTTTTAGTGTTATCGGTGTGTCTGCTAGAGCACTGACTTCTGTTTTCCACCATTTTAAATACGGTTGTTGCCGTTCGAATAGTTTGATGCGGTCTTCACTATGAACACTGTGAGAAGTGTAAAATCATCAAGACTGTATCAAGTCCAAAACTCATGGGTCTGACTAGGGAGTCTTGGGCCGTATCTGAATAGTCAAGTACACTTGACTTGACGCAGACTTCATGCAGACTCGATAAAATTACACTTTACACCCACTTGAGATCGAAAACTGCAACAGACTTTTCGAACGGCAATTACCCTTTACAAGCCCTTGAGTCTGTAGTGCTGCTTCCTACCTGTGATCTTAGAAACTATTTTAAACGCCATCTATAATCAGAGAATGAAAACGAATACGTTTTAATATCCAAACCCACTTCTTTTCACTTGACATTTCCAACACAACACAAAAAACACTACAACATGAGCAGTATCGGTATAGTTAAAATACTTTATCATAGATAGCAGATTACACATCATAAATCACATTACTCTAGCAGACGAAAAATTAAACAGTTGCCAGTCAAATTCTGCATCGACGGCGTGTCAAGGGTAACTTGCCGTCACACTTGGTCTCAAGGGCTTGTGCAGGGTGCAGCGGCTCACTTCGTGACTATTTGGATGGTTGTTCACTCGATCACGTGATTGCCAATGCAATTATCGAGTGAGCATCAAGGGTCGACGGCGCGTGAAGTAGACTATTCGGATACAGCCTTGGACTATTCAAATACAGCCTAGTTCTTTCCATTTAAAGTTTTATCTTTTGGCAAGAAGTAATCAACCAAGCTTAACATAAACTTCCAAGTCGATGAAAATTAACTTATAGTAAAATTTTCGATGGATTAATACATTTAGAAACTAGCCAAATTATTTCCATACAAAGTTGTCAAATGTGTGCACTCTGATAAACACATATTACTTATTAACCAACCAAATTATTTTAATGGTTGATGTGTTTGGTGTCTTATGTAATTAATAACACTGTTTGTTTTATAAAAATATATTTTATAAATGGACCGCGTAACCGTTCTATAGGGGCCTACCCAGTTTTAATATTAAAGGCTATTTTAACGGCTCACTTTTATTTGTTTCTTATGTATGTTGTTAATCACAAGGTAATCCTTATTTTGTAAACATGTATTTTCTCAAAATACATCATATAAACATTATCTACTCCGTATGACTATCAAATACTACTCACCTTTGAAAGACATCCCACAAAAAATCACGACTTGGCATAGGCGAAGAAAAGTTTGACATATTTGAAGACTCAAAATTAGGTTACACTATAAAACTGTAACAAAAAAGTGTCAAGTGAATTAGAAAGACACACCTTCGATTTGTGAAATAAAAAGTTACCATGTAAATGAGTAATCCTGCTTAGGGCTACTCAGAATATGTTTGATGAGCAACACCATCACACTCACACTTTACAGGAGTATGACACATGAACAGGTTGACAACTGAACATACAGCACACAGATCACTCCAGTCATTACTTTCTATTGTTTAACTGGATGGACACCTGTAGCTGAAATTTTCAAGCTGTCGTCGGCACCAAAGTTTATAGAGTATAACGCTACGTACAAAGTGCAGGACGATTCGTATTCCGAAAATAGGCGCGAGAATTAATTATCTGTGTTGTACGATGGAAGTGGTAGTGGTCTTCATGGTATAGGATCTCTATAGGGGTAAGGGGAAACAATATAACTTCTCTGCAAAATGCATTAACGCTACTGTCAAAGAAATACAATGTTGTTTTCTGTAATTTTTGATATTTAAAATATCAATTTAATTGCATTCGCAATTTTTTTTTTCTATAAGCTGCTTTAAAACCGTGAAAATTGAAATTTAAAATACGTCACTATTACTTTTATGAATTTGTTTTATTTAATATCAAGTTTGAGAGTTTTTAAAATGTGTATTTATAAATTTGCCCATAGCTTATATCACACTCACCAATGGAGAGCGCTACAGGCATAAGTTTAAGCTTTGGTCACCCCTATGCTTTTTAGTTGAACGATTTGCCGCTCTATGAAAAAGCGTTGTGTTCGTTGTGGATCAGTGTAACGTTTTATGACAACAGCTGCTCAGATTTATAAGATTTTATTTACGTACAATGGCTTTACATGTAAAAAGTAAAAATAAATCTAAGTTTCCTGATAGTTTTTTTTACTGTCGTGTCAATGTTTATTGCGCCCTAAAGTTTCTAAAAACCTGATTTGTGGGAAAATAATGGCTTTTAAGAAAGATTTCTGGTCAAGAGAATTGATAATAAAATCTAATTATAGATTTTGTGAAAAACATTTTTGGCCTAAAGATAGACTACGAGAGTGGATTTTAACAGATATTGATGGAAGAATTTTGTAAAAGCTAAGTGTGCAATTGTTTTTTTTTATAATTTAAGGTTAGTTTTTCTCTTAATTATTTCCATATTGGTTGACCAATGTTTGCAACAAAACTTCTGCTCCCTATCAATTACCTCCTCTCCTATGTTGTTGGCTACTTGTATAGTGATTTGTACCAGTGATTTTTCTCACGCCTTCACTTTAGACATTATTTATACAAAAAATGAAAAAGCGTATTTTTAACCCTAGAATGCTATTCCCTCGTAAAATTGACTACTGAGGTTGGCAAGGATGTCTTGTTTCTTCCATTACACGAGGGCTAGAATGATCCCTCTCCAGTACCTTCATTTGTCCTTAAAACTTCACTATAGCTGATAGTGTTTCCCTTGTGACTTGCTTTGTTTGTGCTCTAGGAGAAGCTCAGTCGTAAAAGGTACGAGTGTTTAGCATTAAGGAAACATTTTACTAATGTAGTGACAATGGTATCTTACAAACTAAAACAAAACAAAGTTGTAATATTGCATCCTATTACACATGAAAACATGGTAATAAACCAGAAAACTAAAAATCCCTATAATGAAACCAAGGGTTCATGTGTTTGTATATTTTTCTATTGTTTGACGAGTATTATTAATTCTATACTTCATGTTTCAGTCCTCTATGCTATATCTTTGGATAGTGCTCTTTTTATCTAGGTTCTCTATGCCTCGAAATTGAAGTTTTTTTTGTTTTTGTGACTTGGATTACTATTGTTGTGGTTTAGACTGTTTGTTTGGTTTTCATATACTACTTTAACCTTCCCCACTCTTGGAGGCAACAAGAACATACCTGGACCACTCTAGGTCTATTGTTTTTCCGCCAAGTGTCGCTGGCGCGTTTTTTTGCTCTGCCGATTTAATTGTGCCGTGCACGGAGACTCGATCGAGACAGAAGTGAAAAAGGTTCCGTGAACTTTCACCCGGAATTGGTCTAGTTTTTATTCGTCAAGACGCCAAGACACTACCAGTCAGACCACATAAAGTGAAGGTGAGTTGCCTCTATCCATTCCCATTCCACCATACAGTCCAGTTGTCCATGTTCGTAACACTGGTCCTCCAGAGGCTTCTTTTCGTTTCATTCATTGTAAATTACACTACAGTATGACTACGACAGTTTTCAGCCACTGTTCTAATGCCATCTGTAGAGAATTCAGGGCAATATCCTGTGTATCATGTGATGAAGCTGCGTAAAAGAAAGACTATTGTCTTTTTTCATCAACGAAAAAACATTTGAACTAATTGAGAACTAATTGAGAATAGTTTTCATTTTGTCAATAATGTATTAAAATTATGTTTTCAATATAATAAAATGTAAAGTAGTAAGATTTATGAGTGTTTAGCATTCATATCGCACACAGAGAGGTTTAGAATTTTAGGATTAAATTGGGAATGGTGCTCTATAACCGATATAAATAAAACACTTTATTTTCTAAAAACAGTAATTAATCACTAAGAAATTTCTATTACCATTTATACTTGCAAGGAAACGGCTAATCGAATGGTAATATAATCATATTCAGGACTATTTAATATAATTTTATTTTTTTATATTCTGACATCTCACTAAAATCAAAATCCAGATGAACAGTCTAAACGAAAAGTTTTTATTTGACTACTATTGTTCAAAATTTTAATTTATCTGCGCACGAAAGGTTAGAAAGGTTAAATAAGAAGGGGAAGATGCTCAAAAACCGTACCCATACACACCACTTTTTTTTGCTAAATATTAAAAAATCGATAGGCCTAATTTATTATAGTAATACACTCACAAAGATTTGGAAAATCGATAAAAACTAAAATTATATATATTGACTTTTTTATATGATAAATAAATTAGCCCCATGGCTTCTTTGGTGCTGACTGACAGCGCACAGCTGACATTTGACAGCTTTGAAATGTTACCCGATCAAATTATATATCCCTATGCCAAACCATATGATCTAAAAAAATATGTATTTAAAAGCTGTCACTTCTGACAGTAAAAATTTAGGTACATACAAGAAACATATATGACAGTTTTATTTATTTTTTATTTATTGTTGACCTTGATATGTTAATGCTAGGCATAATATTAACTATTCATTTTTTCTACAATATTAAACATTTTAAATATTTTAGTATTTAATCCCATATTAGTTTTTATTATTATTAATTAATAATTTTAATAAATTTTTATTTTATAAATAGTTATTAGTTAATAATATTATTAATAACATTATCAATGTAAGAAATCTGAATGTTTAGTACTACACAGAGAAAAAAAATACTGTTATAAACCTTTTCAACACTATTACAAGTCATAATAGCTATGATCTGGCTTGTACCTTTTTAGTGTTTTCCAATGGGGTTGCAAGAACTTCTTCTACAGCATCATATTCGTCATCGTCCTCTTCATCGTCTTCAGCCAGGTTGATGTTGATAGGTGTGTGGGTCTCACTTGCATCCATTTTCATCTCTCAGTCCCAATCTTCCTTTGTAAGTTTCTCGCAATGGTCGATTTTTGGAATGATATAAAAATACTAAAACTCAAGGTTTAGCCAAGAGGGCAACCCAACACAATCTTGGGGTTAAAATATATATTTTATGGTCTTGATACACATACTTAAATGTAGGAATAATGTATATTGATCACTGAGAAACACTCGCTATTTTTTTATCACATGCTTTAATGTTATATTAGATAAATAATCATTATAAGATCACTAAAAAAACGTTTATTTTCCAGGGATAGCACGATCACACATCGATCTAATATTCACAAAAGAACACACGGATAACTAAGCAGACGAATTAATATTAAAAAAAGACAGTGTATTATTAAAATTTGTAATAAAATTATTAACGGTAGCATAGACACGCCTGAATACTCAACTATAAAATATTTTGTTCACTTCAACTTGCACAAAAAGTAGACACACGCCCTTGGTTTTATTAACTGTATTATATACGATAGTTCAGTGTTATAATGTTTATTTAAAATGGTTAGATTTTGGTTATGAGAATGACCATTTGGTTGTTTGTATAGTTTTGAAGTTTGCTTTTACTGTTTAATTCAAATTAATTACCTATTAAAAGCAAGAGATCGTTATAAGTTGCCGTAGATGCTAAAAACAAATATGACCACTGAATAGAAGCTGTGCTGCCAGTTGGTGACGTAGGGGACCTTGTTGCCTGTTAGACGGCGAATTGTATTAGTACTCGTGTTTACAAAATTTCAACTTTATACTATTTCACAAACATTTTGTATGTTTTTTTCCTCTTTATTATCATAAACTATTTACTTGTGTTAAAGATATGCGAGGCCAATTATAAAAATATTAATAACTGAATATAATACCATTAAATGTAAAACTTCACGCTCTATTTAACTTGTAATTGCCACAAGAGCTATAAGATAAACTAGAATGTTACTAGACTTTTTTTTTCTTAAATTTGATTATGGAAAATAAAATTATACGGTAATCCTTGGGGAAGTATTGTTAAAAGTGATTGATAATATTTTTAGTGATAGTAATAATAATACTTAGCAAATAATAATTATTCCAAATATGTTGACAAAAGTTATTTTTAGACAATGTTGGCATTACTGATAGCATCTGCTAGCTTCTGCTAGCTGTAATGTAAAACCAAAGAAGTGGTAACGGCACTGTCGTTGAAATAATAAAACGATATTGAAACTTTATAGACTGTATGCAAGAACGAAATAAGTGAAGGGTGAGTGGCATTGATTTGAACAGTCTGCAAGAACGTACCTTCTAAGATTGCTAATTAACTCCACTCACACTTTCGATTTTAAATTAATAATACTCCTAAAATCCACTAAAAAATCTCACTTCTCATTAACTCTTCACGTTTGCTTATTTCATTCTTGCCTTTTAGCCTCATGCCTTTATTGAAGGAAATACTATAATTTTCATATTTAGACAAATTACCCTAAATGCCACCCATAAGAATTAAATAAAAAAATCCCTCTCAGATGTCATTAGCTAGATGGCAAGACTGAAAGATTCCTCGGTGCCCTCATGCATCAATATATTTTTTAAATAATAATTTATAAACATGTTTATATGATCAAATTTTACCAAACAAATAATTAAAATATGATTTATAACACGGTATTACAAATAAATTTAAATTATGTTACAACAATGAGCAAATTATTAATTGTAATTTGTATGTTATCATTTGTTGTTAGTTATTACTTACTAGACTATTACATTAGTTACCACATTAGGAATAAAATAACTACTGTGTAACAATAATATATAAACTTGGACCTTCAAACTTCTCTTAAAAATTTAAATTGCGCGCGTGCTACTCCGCAACGACACTAGCGCTATCTGGCTTCAATGTTTGATCATTGAAACTAAAGAGTAGCCAAATCTCTATATCTTAGACTCTGGCTTTGGTTGACAAATTTGTATTTAACTTTGAACGTATTGTACGTTTTTGGATGTTCTTAACACAAATGTCATAATAACGGCATGAGCCAATTATTTGTAACAATTCTTTTGAATACCTATTAAAACATTTAATAGACTTGTTAGTTAATGTGAATTTATTACCTACTCAAGCCATATAAATAAGAGTATTTGAAAAAAAATGTTCAGTGGCTTAACCTACATTTACTTCAAAAAGAAGTGTATATATCCCATTGATCTCTATAAAATAGCCGGATGGACATCAATTCTAATGTGGCTGAGATTTTCGAGCTATGGTCTGCATACAATTGTGTAAGGGAGGGAAAAATTTGGTTATCTCTTTCTCTCTTACACCCATACAAGGCAATGCGGCATTTTGACATCGTTCATTAATTTGATTGAATATATGAGATAAAGCAATGTATGATTATTTAAATGAAATAAATATGTTAGTAAAAGCTTTGAAGAGCATGTAGGATAATATAAATACGATGATTTCTTAAGGAAGCTCATTTGAAAGGTTTTATCTAGGACCAGAATCCTACCCTATTATAAAAGTGTTTGGGTAGGATAAAATACCTTCCAAAAGAGAATTTATACTTCCGTTCTAAATGGTCGTTTATCCTACTAAGCTAATAATATATGATAGTATTCTGGTACGAAATAAAACCTTACAGATTGGGATTCCTACTAAAATCAGATTTTAGTAGATACCGTACTTCCTACAAGCCTATAAACTAAATTATCGTTTGAAGGTATGTCTTCTACATAAATTAGTATGCCATTCAAACAAATGTAATGCAGTTTTTAGCTAACTTGTTTTTTTAACATTTATTTTAAATCCCCGACAGCCTAGGTTATCTTCTGGGACTATTTTGATACAGTGGACACAATACACATGACATTTAGTTAGTTATATAAGAACAGTTAATTTTTTAAAAATAAATTTTTACAAGATAAATACATAATAAAAGATTTATAACAAGGCATAACAATTATACATGATGGTTAATGTAAAAAAATAAATCATTCAAACAAATCAAATTATGTAAAAAAAAAAAGAATATTAAGTTGTAATTATTTTATAATTAAAGGTTAGGTGTTTTTATAAAGTACAAATTTTATAGACAAAATGAAAAAGAGAGACAAAGTAATTAGTCTACTAGTTTTATTACATAAAGGAAATTAATGTTAATAATTATGTGATATTATTATTTTTTAAAATATTTTATATTGCAATAAAAATAAATGAAGAAGAATATTATACCTGTTATTTATATAGACCTACATAAACAATATGAGTATAGGTCCAAGCTATTGTTGTGTTATCATTTCAAACTATTTAAGAACAAAAAAAAAAAAAAAAAAAAAAAAAAAAAAAAAAAAAAAAAAAAAAAAAAAAAGGAAAAAAAAAAGAAAAATAATCAATAATCAAGAGATAGACCTATTAGCCTACTAAATTAACTACATAATGTGTTACCGTAGTAAACACAGTTCAAACAAAGGACTTTAAAGATAAAAAATATATAAGAAAGAAAAAATAACCTAAATATTATACTAACATACTTATAAAGTACTAAAAAATTGTTGCATTTATAGAATTCTGCTTTAAGACAAGAGTTGTTTTTTAATTTCACCAATAAAACTATTAAATATTCACACTCTCTAATTGTTGATGGAAGGGTATTATATTATTCTTTCAAACCTCTGTTTTAAAATTAAGTTATACCAAATTTGATAGCTTTTACAGATGATTGACATATTTTAGTATTTTTTGCCCTAATTTCATAATTATATTTTTTAGATAAAGTCTCAAATTTTATGTTTGAAAGAAATTTGTTATTCAGTACTTTATACACAAATTTAACCATATTTAAAGAAATAATTTTTTCAAGAGATAATATTTTGTATTTTTTTTATAGATGTATGGCCAAAGCTATCAGAATTTAAAATATTTCTTATAGCTCTATTTTGTATTACTTGTGCTCTCTTCACTGTTTTTTTTATGTTGGTCCCCCAATTATGTTCACGTATGATAAATATGAGTGGAATAATGAGTTATAAATTATTATTTTAGTGTTAGTTGTAAGTTTGTGTTTGTGGTATTTGAGAATAAGAAGAAGAAAGAAAAGAAACCGGGTGTCTACTGGCAGAGGTTGGCAGCCTGACACAATCGAAAATATGGAGAGAGGAGAATGGAGGAAACTTACGACTTTTAATGGCCAAGCTTATGGGTGGTAAGCTTTTCTTTAGTCGGAGGATTATCCATATATAGATGTTGCATCCTGTGGAGAATAGAACACAAATGGAGACGCGGATAATAGTAGAAATTGCATGAACGATGTGTGATTATTCGGGAGTAGTTGGAGTCTGCATTTATGAGAAAAAACATGAAGTGTTGTTGTTTAGTGTGAAAGCATGCTAGGTAGTATTTTTCATTAATAATATGCGTGTTACGGGAAAAAGCTATTTTTGAAAATTCTTTGTAAACACGTCGTCCTTTAGATTTGAACATTTTGAAAAAGAGGTGGAGCCGTTGGGAATTACCTAGAAAGGCTCAAACTGGCATTTTAGTAAATAAAATTGAGGAGGTGGAGAAGGTGCCACTTCTATTAACTAGAGTAGGGCCTAAACCATACGAGCTTCTTAAAAACCTTTTGATGCCAGAAACACCTAAAGATAAAAGCTATGAGCAGCTAGTTATGGTGGTAAAGAGTCATTTTAGTCCACTGAAATCCGTGGTGTCGAAGAGGATGGTTTCAACCAGCGTTCGCAAGCCGAATTTGAAGCAGTAGCTCAATATGTAGTGGAAATAAAAAGACTAGCAGCGTCCTGTGATTTTGGAGCATTTCTCATTTCTTTCCATGGAGGAGTAGTTGTTAAAGTATATATAGAGATAGCACCATTAAAGTGAGAAATTTTTAAATATTTGTTGTACTTGTGTAAATCAGTCTCGGTAAGGGGTCTCTTAGGTAGCGTCTTAATCAGTTTTTTCAATGGGGACGAATATACAAGTATACATGCCTTTACCCATAGCAATCACTTCAAGCTTACGATTTTGTATTTGAGCTTCATTCAATTGGTTCTTGTCCGCCTTTGCACTATTTACAGCTTTCGCAATTCCTGTGGTTCCTACGGTTGCCCCTAAGGCAGCTATAAGAGTTAATTCGGTTAAGAATCCTCCCTTCTTGCTTTTCTTCTTCTTCTCACATTGTCGAGTGGTGCGAGACTTATTAGACTTCTTTTGAGTCCGTCCACCCTTTACTAAACCGGCTCCCGTATTAACTTAAGCCTTCATAGCGTTAGTTATAGTCCAAGCAGCACCCTTTTCACTTAGCTTTGAATCTAGTGCCATTACCTGTTTCTAGGCTTTCTTGACGAGAACTCAATCGGCTCTATCTCTCCCTTCAAGATCTTTGACCCGAGAGTAGACAATATCGTGTTATTTACAGGCTTGATATAAAACATTAACACCAGGATCACCTCGTTTCAAACGCTTTTCAAGCTTAGTACCAGGACCACAGTCTTGATAACCCGGTATATGAACTTTGAACGGAAGCTTATCAACAAGCTTATTCAATAGTCCACTACCCATTTTACTCCTTCGCTTTATAAGGTATAATGAAAAGGTTTAAATAGATACGGATATTAAATACCCTCGTAAGTTATCATGAGGCTTGTGAAACAAGAGCTTGGTTTAACTGTGAGAGATAGCGATCACGATGTGAGAAAAACCCTACCTCAGAGATATGGGACTTTGTTACCAGGTATTATACGATGTATCATATGTGGACTTTCAAACTGTGGGAAAACCAATGCTATGATTAGTCTGCTGGAAGAACCCAATGGATTGATATTTAGTAATGTATACGTCTATTCCATGTCTTTGTATCAGCCCAAGTACCAACACTTATCTCATGTCCTATCACTTTTGGATACTACTTTCCTTACTCTGACAATTCAGAGATATCTCCACCAACCGATGCCAGGCCTGACTCCGTCTTCATTTTCGATTATGTTGCATATGTTAAGCAGAATAATATACAGGCTTATTTCAGTATGGGTATACATAAATCTATAGATTGTTTCTATCTATGTCAGACATACTTTCGCATACCTAAGCAGATGGTAAGAGATAATGCTAATCTTATCATCCTTTTCAAGATGGACGATATTAACCTGAGACATGTCTTTGACGATCATGTGAATACTGACATGACGTTCCAAAATTTTAAGGAGATGTGCGCTCTATGCTGGAAAAACAAGCACGATTTTCTAGTGTTGAGTAAAGATCATGATATTGATAAATGATGGTACAGGAGTGGGTTTTATTTCTTTATCTTGAACGATTGATGTATAAATCCTCAGTTGAAGATACGAAATCACGACAACCCTAACTAAATTTGGTTATAGCCTAATGATGAGCTAATGATGTATCGGATGTCAATCTTACTCTCACACCTTGAGGTCATTTCGATGTAGTCTTGAAACGGCTCGTAAACCTTGATAGCCCTATTGGAATGAAGGATGCTTGTAATAGGTCTTACGTCGATACCAAGGATTCTATGCATAGTAACGAACAAATACTCACTCTCAACAACGTTAAGGATATGGTCTCAAAACATATGGATATTCTTATTGAGAATATGAATAAACTTCGTGCTGTGTCAGCCAACTTTGAAACCACCAGCCGGCAGAGGTCGAAAGAGGTGAAGAATGTATGTCAGCAGCAGGAGGAACGTCTCGGGCTGCTGGATACTTTAACTAAGCTGGGGGAAGTTGGAAGAGTCCATCGATCAACAGAGAACGATTTATAACAATTTGTATGATAAAATCGGAAAAGACATATTGACTGCTAGAGTAACAAAATATTGTCGATATTACGATTCTGGAAGCTTAGTCTTACGCAATATTGGTCAACCAATACAACTCAACGATGCTGCATCGAAACTTTATGTAGACGTGATGAGTAACGGAGGTTTCAACTACATCTACATGGATTCAAAGCCTAGCGGTAAGGATTCAAAAACACTTTGAGCTGACTTTGACCGGTGGGAGCAAATATATATACAAGAAATCGGGTATGGTTACATCTTTCATCATGAATTTGAAGAGTGTGATTTGCCAAGCAAACCTTACCCCGGTCAGAACAATACTTCTCGAGGTTTCAGAAGGTTATGTCATATCTTTCATGATGGAGTAAAGATCAACATCTGTAACTCTACATGTAGAGCTATGTTTTCATTATATTTAAATATAATACCTTGTTCATTCATTATACATATCATTCATAGTTTGCATTATGGCAACGAAGATCACAGAGGATATAATCAAAGTGAGTAAATTATTAAGAGAAAATATTCAACCCTCTCCACCTACAAAGAGTGTTGCAATATAAAGAATTAAAGTATGTTTATCACCAGGGATCTTTATTGGTTCTACTCTCAAAAATACCAAGCCCACGTGTCCTGACCATAAGACCATAAGATAAACTTCAGAAATAAAAACATAATAAACTTTAGAGTTAGCGACCAGAGCGCAAGATTAGGCAAAATTCAATTTACAAACTTGAAGTAATATATTCATTAATATTTATGTCTTCTAAACAATATTTTAAATTAGCGAGCGAGTCGCATTTAACAACATTTAAAAGAACTATTATAACTTGGCTAGAGGAGATAAGCTCATATCTAGCGCTGCTCACAATCTCAAATCATAATATCAAAGTATTTATGTCTACTAAACAATATTCCAAATTAGCGACCGAGTCGCATATATCAACATTTAAATAAGCTTTTATTACAAAACTAGCGGAGATAAGCTCGTATCTAGCTCTGCACATAATCTCAATCGTAATATCAAAGTATCCCCTAATAACATTAAATATAAAACTCGGATCTAAACTATTCCTCAATAACATAATATATAAAAACCATGATCAAAAGTATTCCCCAATTAAATTCAATATAGAAAATAACAATAAAAATATTATTATTATTAAAGCACGAACTCATTTCAAAATAACACGTATAGAACGAGAATTAATTTGAACCATAGTGCCCAAAGATCAAATAGAACAACTTTGACAGTTTAAGACCATAAACTTGTCATAATCCCCAGAAAGTATGAATATACATTAAATTCAATTAAACAAAATATATAAATCTGAATACGTATATCCCAAGATGACCCAATATAATCCCTACATGATTATAACTAAATTTACCCCAAGCCTAGCTTCCAAAGAAAAAATATAAAAACAAACATCTCCAGAATAACGATAACTTACATTTAAGTAAGTTCCTGACTGCTATAGGCATCAAAGAGTGCTTGCTCCATAATAGGTACATGCTTATATTCAATTTAACACAGCGGGAAAAATTTGGGAGGAAGGTATTTCAAGTCCAATGATGTCATCTTCAGCAAGTTAGTGCGTTGTTCTCTCATCTACGCCTGCGCACAACGTTGATAGGCCAACTTTACGGGGGTAGGGAAACACACGTGATGGAGAAAAGAGGCGCTCTGTACCAAGTTTTAGCGCCTGCGCAGCACCCGCCACTCGGGGAAGCGAGCCGGATTACATAGCATTCCGTGGCTTCAATCTGGTTTTTCTCGTCTTACGTGAACGGTGAACAGTGATGTGTGTGATGTGTGTGGATAATCCAAACACGGTGCTGGTTTTCCGGTAAAACGGGATAAGTGTGTATGCACTTTTTTTTAGGTAGTGGAGGTTAAGGTGCGAAGATGTTTGTAACCACGGTATAATATAAACAGTTGTGTGATACATTTCACGAGACAGAAGTTGCCGCTCGGGAAGCCTTTAAACCGATCACCGAACCGCTAAACAAGATGATAAAAATGATAGAGTCAAGATCAAAATCTGTACATATGCTAGCTGATAAATCTGAAGTTGAAATTGGTCCTAAAGAAGAGAAGGAGGATGATATCTCACCTGATTATAATCATATCAAACAGTTGTCGGAGATTTATCTTTACTCACCTCGAGCTCGTTCGGATAGAACTTATGGTGTACGCTATGATGGTCGCAAATATTTGCTAGGACATACTCGCATCATGTTTAATGAGGTTGACGGAACTGTGACTCTGAATAAAATCGTCGTTCCATACATTCGAGGATTATTAGAACTACTCTTCAGAAAGCAGCCTTCGAATTACAATGAGGAAGATCGTGAAGTCTACAAGTTCATGCTTTAAGAAATGAATGCACATTGACACAGGAATATACCTTACGCACATTTAAAATTTCGTGTTGGTCAAAAGTATCTAAGCATTATTAAATCTTTGTTTGAAGACCTTAAGGGGGAAGGCATGTTCAAGATTTAGAGAGGAAGAGGAGTAGATTATACCTATTAATTGATCGGCTACGTCTCTTGTTTGCTTCATCCCAGAAAGGACATTCATCGCATGAGAATGAAATCGTTTTGATCATTTAAGAATTGGGAGAGGTAGGCATTATTAAATAAAGCGTTTACCACATTTCTACTATTTTCATAATTATGTCTGTCAAGGAAGAGATCCCACACGAACTTCATCAACCCTGCTCGAAAAGGTTTTGCTAGAAAATATGTTAGCGTACGAGGATTAAATTAACTTCTACAAGATGATTTGGTTGAGATGATGCCTTACTTTAGAGCGAACAAAGGATACAAATATCTTCTTACAGTCATCGATGTTTATTCTAAACCTGCTTGGGCCGTACCTGTCAAAGACAAAACAGGAAAGAATGTTATAGCCGCCATGATGTACATCCTTCAACAGGCTATATAAAATTGATTTCCGGTGGTTCGTCATCTTCAGACAGATACGGGAACAGAGTTTAATAATGATAATTTTGAAGCTCTTATAAAACGGAAAAAGATTAATCATTATTCTACATATAACAATGTTAAGGCTAGCGTTTTAGAACGATTCAATCGAACTTTGAAGCATATGTTGTGTACAAGATTTACTGATAAAGGCTAATATTGTTGAATTGATATGATTGATTCCTTACTTGATGAATATAATCAAACTGTTCACTCAAATATTAAGATGAAACCTATCGACGTCAAGGATAATATACTTCTCCGAACTGTTTACGTCCGTTCCAAAACGGTTGACCCTACAAAGTCTCAGTTTAAAATTGGAAACATTGTTCGAATTAGCAAGCATAAGGATGTTTTTGCTAAAGTATATACAGTAAATTGGTCTACAGAACTATTCAAGATACGTAAGGTTGTTGAGACTCATCCTAGAACGTTCCTACTTGAAGATTTGAAGAAAAAGCCTATCCTGGGAGGATTTTACACCCAGGAGATAAATAAAACTTATCATCCAAACGTTTACCTGGTAGAGAAAGTCTTAAGACGAAAAGAAGATAAAGCTTATGTTAAATGGCTTGGATTAGACTCTTGTCATAATTCATGGATCGATGTAGATAATAATGTATACGTTTTTGAATACATTTTTAAAAAAGCTTTCATGATTATTAGTCTATTCTCCATCTAATCTGGTAAAAGAATAATCAGACTTGTAAGGGTAGACTCGTGATGTATAACCTTAAGATGTGTAGGTAAAAGAGTTAAATCTAAGATGCTCGTAATTTAGATGATAGATTCTTCATGAGGCGCTAGTTAAAAGGTCTACTTTTTCGGTGACAGAGTATAATGCATCTGGAGATATTTGTTAAAAGGTTACATTGAAGCGTAACTAATATACGTCAACCAATGTCTAAAGTTTTATAGATGTGATGCGTAAGACTTGACCACATTCCTGAGGAGTTGGTTGAAGGTGGTGTTTTCCAACCGGGATTTCCCTGCTAATGCACGACCCTTCGATGTGTGACAGTATTGGAAAGTACATCGCTACTTGTATGATAGGTCAGACATCTTGGATCCTATAACATGTCGTGATTACTTATAAAGTACACATTCTTTAGGACGGTTAGTTTTTAAAGTTAGTGAGGATAGATTAAGAAGTTTTTTTGGGGGGAGTGGAATTGTATCTATTTAAAATGGTTATAATTCCAGTATTTCTCAAACAAGCAGCCTTGAAAAATCGGAATTTTACCCACTAAAAACAGAATTGTATTCATTTGGATTGGTAACCATTCCAGTATTTCTCGAACAAGCAAACTTAATGAGAAACTGGAATTATATCCACAAATGAGGGAATTTAAGTTTTAAGTTTTAAGTGGAACTTATATTGAGTAAATTAATGATTAGAGAGTCTCTTAAATAACCCTTTGAGCTTAGCTCTTCTTTTATGATAGAAGTCGAATTCAACAAATCAAGAATTGGCGCTAGCAGCTATCAATACAGCGACCAACAGAGCTGACTTTGTAATTCAATACTTAAAAATTACACTGGCCAGTACTGTTTATATTTTTCTCTGCTGACTATGATTGACACTTGATTTTAAATAATTTCGGTACGCTGGTTTCAAATATGGCACTAATTTTTTTTTTCCAAATAAAACTTACCATCTATTGCACATTTATAGGGTCTTTGTCCATTATGAACTGCATTATAATTTCTCAGATTGCCTTTCATTTTGAAACATTTCCCGCATAAATCACATTTCTAAGGTATCTGCTCACTATGGTCTGGTAAGTATCCTACAACAAATTCGATTAATTTAATGTCAATTCTTTTACTTTTTGTCCAGGATATTTTTAAATTACTTCTAAAGTTATTCTTAGCGAAAATTATATTATTTTGTTGCAGTAGCCCATCTGATTTGGCAAAGGTATCATAAGCAATTTGTATAAAATTGTAAAGTTGTATTTCATTACCACTTAAAGTTGAATATGTTTCATTCTGAAAAATAAAAATACTTAATTGTTTTTTAACATTATCTAATCGAAAGCATGGGTTGGGGTTTATTAGTTTTTTTAAAAACCATTTTGTGAAGTTAAAGACACTAAATATAACTGTCCCATAACCCAAACATTTAATGACCAAAATACTAAATGATATTGTAAATATTTTTTATTCATAAACTTCTTTAAGAAGAAATTAAAATATTTCTCAAACTTTTATTCCAAATACAGTGAAACCTGCTTTAAATGGAATCGCAGTGGTCCAAGATATTTTCCCTCTAAAGCCAGGTTTCCGTTTAATGAAGGTGTACTATAAAAATTAAATCATAGACATATACGTAATTGGGATAAAAATCATAAAATAAAATACTGTACTCATTATTCACACTATAAATGAACATATGGAAATATTACACTGTACAGAAAAACTCACTTTGTTTTTATTTTTTCCAGTACTCAAGCAGGGTTTTCTGCACAGTTTACTCTCTTGGCTGCCTGACTTTCCACAAACACTTTAGCCTGAAAAACCACCCTAAGCACATCAAAATCATTCCGTTGTAGGGCAAATTGCCGCAGTTCCTTTAAACTTATGACAGCGTCTTGATAATTCAACACGCTACACTTTTCTTATTCCAACACAATACAATTTTCCTTTCTTTTCTCTTCTTCCTCTTCTCCTTTCCAACTTTCTTTAAAAGTATCAACTAAGGCATCGATATCCATTGTGTCTGGTTAAGTTTGCACGTTATTGTCTGTGTTGATGTAGTCTTCAACATTGCAGTTATTGAAAGCAGCTTCATTCATGCAGTTTTGTAAGTCTCATTCTCATTTTATACATTATCAGTAACTTCACTCATATAAAATCCTGCTTTTTAAAAACACTTTGTCTCAGTTTCTTACAACCACTTCTTTACAGCTTGACTTGTTTTATTTCCCTTTTTGAAAATGGATATTTTTAATATACCTTCCTTTCATTCTTTTGACAATACATAAACGTTTCATATAGAACATAGTTGTTTATGAATTTCTATTACTTACATTTTACCACCTTTCTTTAATAGCTCTGCTAGAATTCAATATATATCTGGATCTTTATGACTTCTCAATAGCTTTGTTGACTTCAATACTTGACTCTAGGGATGGGCGTGATAGTGATTATTCGATATTGGTGATCACTATGACCAAGAATTTAAAATATCAGTGATTTATACGAGTGATTATTCACCGTGACTAGCATTCACTGTATTTTCACAATACAGAGTGCTCAGCTGTTGCCATCTGGCGAGCATATAGATATATCAATCAGTGATACTTTTGAGTTGTAGTCAATGGAGGGAAAAAAATCACTGCCCATATCTATTTAACTCTGGGACTAGTGGTTCAGCAGTATGTATTTCGATAGCCTCACACAATTCGAATCCTTCTTGAACATTCAAAATATGACTAGAGTGATCGTTCCATCTACTTTAACATCGCTTATGGCTATTATCAGGTTTTAATTCTCCCCTTTAACTAAATTGGGCCTAGCCTGGTAACTTTTTCTATATTCGTTAATAACTCTTGGTCGGGTGTACTAAGGGTGGTTTTTCCAAAATGGTTGTCCACTCTTCCTCCACGCAAATGCGGGTATATTTCATATTAATATAACCTTTCTAATCCCTAAAACCTTTAGCGTAATTAGTACATAAGCGTATAACCCGAACGGATAGTAAGACACGGTGCTATAAAAATAATTAATGTTTCCCTTGTGGTAAAAATTGGGCTTTGGAATTATCCACTTTCCTGTACAGAATTCTTCCCTGTTTTCTAGCCTGGAAAGTGTCGTCGCCCCAGATGTTTCTTTATAAGCCAAAACAAATGTACGCTATTAGTGCACATAGGAGGGTGTTCCATAATTTCTCATTCAAGCCACTGTACGATATCCTGGGTCTGGCGTGTGATATGCTTTGTCATGTTGTAAAATCCCACCTCAAAGAGGAACTCAGTCCTCTTTTTGAATGGCCTATCTCAGTCATAATAATGGGGCACAATAACTGTTAGGCAGTAGCGTCTCGTGACCAAAATTCTTAGGCAAGCTTGGAAGGGGTGCCCCCAAGCTTAAGAGGGGAGGTACCGGAATTTTAATTTTTTTTATGCTTAAATACGCTATAGGGAGGTGTTTTTCTATGATAGTTATGGCTTTAGGCGTCCTTCTGTTCTGTAACTTAAATTATTGTGTTATTACTTATTATAAACATATGCTTATAAACTTTTGATTGTTATATTTCACTGATACACACATCAAAACAAAAGCACCTGCTACAATAAACTCCACAAAACTCTAAAGCCCGGTACACATGACACAACATCTTGTACAAAAAGTTGTACAAGAAATTGTACAATATCTTGCTCACATAGATTGCATACAAATTTTAGTCAGTTACTATTCATACGGCATTTGTAATTGTATACAATATTTGAAAACCAAAACAAAACAACAACACGATCGTAGTTAAGTTAAAAATTAAAAGTGTGGTAGGGTGTATAATAAAGCAAGATAAAAACCATGAACATTTGACAAAATGACAATTATAATATTATAATAGTACACTTCTACTCCTTGTACATGTTAAAAAAATGTAATATCAAATTGAAATTTAAAATGTCTTGAAGAAAACCATCAGGTTAGATATTAACCTTCATCCTTAAAACATTTATAAAAACCATTTATACAATATTTAAATTGATATATATAATCGTAAATAACATTGGATAAAAATAATAAAAACATCGAACAAAATGGGCAGGTGTAATTAAATTTGAATGTATTGAGTAATGGAATTATTCAGTATACATAAGTGGTTTACATATTAATAACTTATTGAAAATCAATTTAAACGGTGATACGAAGTCTTAACATGTTCCCTTCCTCCTTGGTTGGCACGGGCGTGTTACGTAGATTGAATTATTGCCGACATGTTTCAATACATGGTATCATAATCATGGCGCTGAAAACGAAATTTTAGGAATATAGTTTATAAGCCAGATAGAAAATTGAAAAGGTTTAAGAGAATATGTTATTATTGTGTAAAATAATAGAGATGTATAGAATATAAACAAGCAAGCTTACCAAGGTAGCAATGCGAGAGCGATGTTGGTGTCCTGAGTGGAATATGAGGAAAGTATAGGTTGCCATGGTGATAGAAGTAACTACGATTTTGTTACTCCTTACTTACAAATCTTTAGAATGTTTTCTAAAATGAACAACACGATGTTTTCCCCCTTTTTACTTTCTCTCTATCTTACAGGTAGAGAAAGTATGGTGATCGTCAAAAAAATCGAACTCGAGATTTTGATGAATCTTGACGTTTCATGACTCCCTGAATCCGAAAAAGTGGTTTTTGAATTTCCGTCTGTCTGTACCTCCAACTAGAGCCTAAACTATTTTACCGATTGAGCTGAAACTTGATATCTAGGGTTTTCATAGGGTTGCCCCGAGGGGTTTTTGGAATTGGATATCTACCCCTAAAATTAAGGGTAGTTTACTGAAGGGAAAAAAGAGAAAAAGTCGATTTTCTCAAAATCGGCTCTAACGATTTTGATTAAATTTCATTTATGAACATTAATAAATATTCCAAACAAAATGGCTACTCTCAATATTTCGGCAAAATGGCTTTAAGGGCTCCGGTCTGATGCGTAAATTAACATTTTTTATAATAGCTCCGAAACTATTTGAGATATGAAATTACTTAGCATTACAAATATGTATATATATTTATAATACAAATATTTTAT
>CABFWO010001311.1:55334-77363 GCA_902155825.1 Timema genevievae
AGGTGGACAAAGATGCGCCTCTTTTCTCATTGATTATATATCATTGTATATTATTTTATGCGTGTTCTTATGTGGAGTGGTGATGATACAATGTACATTATTCCGTTCAGAAATCTTACGAGTTTATAGAAAGAGAGAGAAAGTCTGTGCGGTGCGCCGTACCATTTATTTTGGAAACACGATTGAATGGTTTGGAAAATATTGGTATTTAATATAAATAATTTCTTGATAATTTCTAAATATTATGAAAATAAAAGATATTAAAAAAAAAATTATTCTTTTAAAACAGTTGAGAACCTTTATAGTTTAGCTTTAACTTCCTTCAATTAAAATTGTGTGTTTGTGTTCAAGCATTTAGCTGTTTTTCTTACAATCTTTTTTTTAAAAGTAACTGTCTTAAAGTCAAAGTTTTCGTGTTTACAACTCAAAAGTTGTACAAGAAAAATGGCTGATGTAGGACGCGTTCTATTTCCTGAAATTGTTTACAATAAGTTGTGCAAAGCAGCTCTAGTACAAGTTTTGGTGTTCACACGATGCCATCTTCAGGCTGCAACTTCTTGTACAACTTTATGTACAAGAAGTTGTGTAATGTTTTCCGGGCTTATATATGTGTAGGCACGGGCCACGGGGTCAGTCCCTTGACATTATGTATTAATTTCCCCTTTCATGCTATTGCATCTTACTATGTTTTGAAAGGGGATGAGAGGGCTAATGACTTCGGTTCTAGTCGTCACCTTTCGGGCAAGAGAAGTCGTAGCTCAGCTGCTTGCATTTTTACCTGACATCCGCAGCTCTTCCCCTTCTCCCCCCTCCAAAATCTATGACGTCACAAATAAGAACTGCACTAGCTAGAGCAATGGGATGAAAGTCAGGCAAATACCGACTTTCAACCACCATTAGATGGACTATTGCACGTCTGGTATGCATGTTACGGTCATTGCCATTTATGAGTTTTTTTTCAAACTCACTGCTGCTTGAACATTCAAATGATTACCAGGAGAATATTTTTTCAAACATTAAATAAAATAATTACATATCTTCAATCAAAGGCAAGCAGTTCTTGCCTTGCTTACCCTGACGCGACACCACTGCTGTTAGGGTTTATTGTTGCTCCACAAGTAGCACAAAGTCGATGGGAAGTTTTACTTTTTATTCCAAGATTAAACTTAACTGAACTTTACTATCAAGGGAAAATTTAAATTTTATTGGTTTCAAATATGAGTTTACATTTTCATTAACGCTTGTTAGATTTCGGGGGTACCCATTTATCTTATCATCCATCATTAGGGATTCGAAAAACTAACTTCCTACTTCATGAAACAGTTCAATATTTGCCAAAGAAACTGAGAAACGATTAACCTTACATTCATAAGCCAAATATTCTGGAAGTCATTGAGCGCGTACTCCTGTAAGAAAGATTTTAATGTATAATATTATACACCGCTACGACCAAAATGTTCAATATTCAATTCAGGGATAATGTTTCTTACCGATCATCATCAGTTTTACAGAATAATTACTCCAAGCCTCACTGTGTTCACAACAGATGTTACAGCTCTTTCTTTATCGATGAGATAATTATAATAAATGTAGCTTCATCCTTCACCAGATTGCTTACACTAGTTTCTCACATGTTGGACAGTAATTGTGCTATCTCCATACATCTATAACACTTGTTTAGGAATTTCAACAAATAAACATGCTTTGCCTGTAAAAATCAACTAACTGAAAAATAATGCAACACGAACAACATTTAAAGTACTTTCACCATTTTGGAAAGAAACAGTCAAGTGCACGCTCATATAATCACTACCAATATCAATGTCAAGCTACACTGAGCTATTACTGGTGTTGCCATAATAGGAATATTAAATTATTATATTAATACTAGATATATTATATTTATCTCTTCTTATAAATCCGTAAAAAATAAGGAAAATGAATTGCTTAGCTTATCACTTCATACTAAGTGTGGAATTAATTTAGTCAAATGTAATATTTTATTTTATTAAATTTAACGTGGGCTCTCTACTATTACTATATTCATGATTGTCTTGTGAGCAATCATTTTTCACGATTTAGCCAATTTTTAAAGTTTGATTCAGATGTATGATTGTATTTTATAACCAATTAAATATGATACAAAGATAAACAGAACATTTTGTTAAAACCCTGAGTTAACCACTAGTTAACATGTCTAGAGCTATAGGATGACCTTGCAATAATAAAGTAAAATTATACACTCGGTGACAACCTCTGCAAGTCTTATGGGGGTGATTATCTTCTCTCCCCCTCAAACAGTTGTTTCACAGCGTCTTACTACCCGTTCAGGTTATTCACATCTATAATAATTACTCCAACCGGATAGGGATGAGGAAGTATTCAGTTCAAAGGTAATATACCCGTATTTGTGTCAAAGAAGAGTGGGAAAACATATAGGAAAACCACTCTTGGTAGACCCGACTGGAATTCAAACACCAATCTCCCCATCTTCAGCAGGACAGTCTAACAAGGAAATGAAGCGTTTGATTATTCGGCCACTGAAACGGGTTTCAGCTAGCTGTTGCTATAACTACCGACTCATGATTATTATGACGAGGGCTGGAAAGCTAGATCATGGTATAATCGTCGAATTTGACCATTCATCTCAGCAGTAGCGTTGTATTTGAAGAAAGTTTAATCATTCAAGTGAAAGGCAACACTGTAAATTAGGATTCATCCACTAACCGAAACACAAGAGCAGAAATTAATCGGAGTCATGGAACGAGCTTTACACAAGTCACCATATTTAAGAGTTATTGGTTCTGTCCATTTGGTTTGAGTTGAAATAATTTCAGCATTCTCTGCTAGGTATTACAGCTCTCTACTTATGAGAGCCAAGCAACGGATTATATGCATTTATCATACGCTGCAGCTTGAGATGGGCCAACAGTCTCATCGTGTATGTTGAAGTGATTTAAAACAACTCCTCGAATGGGACATGAGTGTTATATATATTAAAATAAAGTCTTGCAGCCTTAATTCAATAATTTATAATTCATCAATCAGACCCACTCACAGCTCATCACGTTGCGTGTCGTAATTAGTAAATTAACCCTATCGTGCCCATTCCTCATTCAATGGACTAGCTTCCTCCCAAAACCCTTCACCATTAGCAGCCATGGCATGAGCAGAGGTGATTTCCTGTTTCTCCTTCCCTCCAGTCTCCCTAAATCCTTGCTCTGCGAAACGATTTCAACTTCAAATTTTCCACACCCTTACCAACATTATCAACCCTAACAAACACATCGTAAAGGTTGCTCTCCTGAGCCATACCTGTTCCTTACGCTTAAAGACATACAAAACACACGAACAATACCTCTTCTGAGTTTGATTTCTACTCTGAACGGAGTATGTTGAGTCAAAGCACCTGAATAAACCTCCTCACTCGTTAATCTTACTAAATGAAAGATGTAATTTTTTTACTTCTTTTCGAGAGCAAATTCTTTCCAGCTGTAAAAAAAAAACTTGATTTTAAAAATAGAATTGGAATCTAAGCAGTAATCTTACCAATCTTAACACGCATGTCCCGTGTAGCAGGAAGATTTACTCAAAATAAAGATACTAGCTTTTACCGATTTTCAAGTGGAGGCTATAAAAACACGCTTTAATCTTTGTATGGTCACTGTACAAGACTCAAAGTGGAGTACGTTCCTTTCACATCGCTTCAATAAGATAGCCAACGCTCAACTGGCTGACATCAGTAAAGAAGATCATTTCCTTGACTACATGGGTCTCCCTTCAGTCACCCGTGCAGGCCCGATATCGTTTGAAGGTCAGTACAATGTTCATTTACTCATTATGCTGTTGTTCATGTATTCGATTTGATGTTGCTCATGTGTCTATGCTGCGTACGTAAACTAAATGCAGCGTTATTTATCGTAACTGTATCTGGATCATTTATTGAGGACCTGATCGGGTTTACTAAGGAGACTGAGCAGCGTTAGAGATAGCTTCCAGACCAAGCAGTGGCAGGGATAGAGACCGAATAGTGTCAGGGATAGAGT
Source organism: Timema genevievae (assembly GCA_902155825.1). Lineage (NCBI taxonomy): Eukaryota > Metazoa > Arthropoda > Insecta > Phasmatodea > Timematidae > Timema > Timema genevievae. Next base: position 59,381 of record CABFWO010001311.1, read on the forward strand.
ATAGCGCAAACATGACGGAACCTGAAGCAAATTAAGACCACCTGACGTTTAAAACCCCTTCTTTAGCCGTGAATGATTAGACATAAGGAAATAGGATATATACACCATTGGAATTAACTCGTTAAGTACCACTTCTATATATAAAGTTAGGACACAATATAGTCCTTTATGCTGGTAAGGTATTTAGGGCCTACAAAGAGCATATGTCAGAGAGGACTTGAACTTCTAGTCTTTTTAAAACAGGACTGACAGGCAATGAGGGACAAATTGAAAAATTGTTTACTCTTTCACACGAACTAGGTGACAAATCTATTCAATATTGAATCTACCTTGAATTGGTATGACTCACTATTGGACTAATTGAACAGGCTTATTCTTAACGTGCAAACAAATCTTGATTAAAGATTATCTTCCCTAAAATAATAAGTTCAGTTCCTCGTTGCGCGAGAGAATATTAAAAAAAAAGAGTCGAAGAGTCAAGAGTGTTTATCTCCTTAAAAGTGAATTGTAATTTAATGCGGAAATTAATGCACTCAACCGATAGACGGGAAGACAAAGTTTACTTTAATTTGGCTTTATATGCAATTTTAGTTACAACACACCTGGAAGAACGATTCGAATTTAATGTTATCTTCCCATTTTTATCTCAGATAAAAACTGTATCAGCAAGCTCAGTGGTTGGTAGTACATTAGCACTGTGGAGTGGTGGATAAATATTTATATATATATAGGCATACACATTTACTATTGGTCCTGGAATTTAAATTTATGACATTATAGATGCCCGTAGGGCACTAGTAAATGTTCAAGATTAAGAGGATCAGTATTGGCCTGACTCTTTAAGCCAATGCAACGGTTAAACAGCAACGGTTATCCTCTTATTCAAATTTCAAACGTGTTTTTAATCTTGAGGGAATACCTCAAGTTTAAGAGGTTACCTTTAGATATGCGATACATTGATAGTTTTGAAAGACAGAATGATATATTCATGAACATGTATTGTACCAAATACGAAGGAAACGATTCATATATAGATACTGCAGGGCACACTAAATATAATAAATATATTTTGATTCTATTCGTGCATGTCAGCTTTAAATAACGGGGCAAAAAATAAATCCCTATTTATCAACAACGTATACGGGTCAGATTAATACAATTTTAATGCTATTAAAAACCTATTTCGATTATTAAATGCACAACTTATAAGTTTTCATGGACCTCGCAGATAATTTGGGACAATTGTTCGACAGCATTTTTAACTATAATTAAACTTGATTAAAATAAAGAGACCTGTGACCAATTTGGATCTTTGTGGTCTATTACTTATATTCCCTGAGGGATTCAAAATGGCAAAAAAATTCTTAAGACTAAAGTAGAAAAGAATAACGCGTTAAGAACATTCTGCTTAGACGACTACCGCGACTGTTTGAACATTTAACCATTATTTTGAGAGAGGATCAACCTATAATTATTTTCAATAATACATTATTTACACCAAGGTGAATTGGTCTGCCCTATAATATCTCGATAACAAACGATATTTCAAACCAGGCATTGTCCACTATATACCATGTATATACCTTTTACTATATACCTCTTATGCAGAAGCAATTATGGATAAGGACAAACATTAGAGAAAGATAACAAAAATATATTTTTTTCGGATTGAGGGTAACCTTAACATTGAACAATACACAGATATTGTAACGCAGGCGCATGCGACGTGGAATTCGTAGACCTTTCACAAGTCACTATGTGAACCACGAGTTCTTGTCAGGATATTGGAGTACGCTGCTGATTAGACAAACATAAAATATAATTAAACCAAAAAACAAATTAATAACTTTAAATACATTATAACTCTTCATATATTTAAAGCAGTCACCGTAAATGTTCATTATTAACACGGTTCACAATAACAATCAATGTATACCTCACCCGTGTCATTCACTTGAATCGCCACCGGTTTCCGCACAACACGCTGACCCACGTTACATGAATGCCAGACTCACCAACTCACTCGCTGGACACGCCGGCCCACTCGCTGGACAGGCTGGTCCACTCACTGGATACGCTGGCCCACTCGCTGGACACACTGGCTCACATACTGAACACGCTGGCCCACACACTGGGCACGCAGGCCCATACACTGGACAAGCTAGCCCATTCGCTGTACACGCTGGTCCACAGGATGGACAAATTTGCCCACTCACTGAACACGCTGGCCCACACAATGGACACGTCCCATACCATTATCATGCTGCCCACTCCCAGGCACGCTAGCCTGGACACGCCGGTTCACCCATTCGGCTAGTTCTGACTCAGTCTAGAGCTGCTTCCCAGAACACCGAGCGTGTAAATACTGTATAGTAGTATTCACAGTTAAAGAATCTGTAATCCTCCATTTCAAGATTACGCTACAGAATTTGAAGGAAACGAGCTCAAACTCCTTTAAACGTGCCCCTTTTATTTCACTTACGTTCCCCATGTCCCCTCTAATCCCCTAGCAGTGAGGTTAACTGCACACCTGCTAAACAAGGATGGAGAGAGCATGCGCAGACAAATAAAAAGCGTGGCGAGCCCGCACTGCTATCAGTTGGACACCAATTCCGTTACAATATATAAGATACTTGATTCTTAAATCTATTATACGTGAACTTGTAAGATAAAAATATTAACAAGACTGTATGTGAAAAAATATTTTTTCATAAATTAATAATGAGTAAAGTTTTTAATTTAAACGATCTACAAGATTTAATATAAAATACCTTTTAATAAATAGACTATATGTAAACTTATATGAGAAATATTAAATATATATATATATATATATATTTCATAAATGGATCATGAATTCATGATCAAGATTTTATATAAGCTTAAAATACTCAACATTATAAACTGATAACAATGAGTAAGTTTTTTACCCATACCTCAGATCCTAGGTGATAAATGATAAACACACAAAGTATTAAATACTGTATCTTTAATTTATTAATACACTTTAGATTATATGTAACTAATTCTAAATGATATAAATATACTTACACACAGACTATATTATATGATATGAAAATAGATAAACAAAATAATACGGTAGATTCAAGAAGGGTTTATGATAGAATTAGCCATGCATTTTTCTATTCTTATTGGATTACTTGACTTACACAAAGTCTGTCCTTCATAGAATATATGGTACGTTCACACTGATGCTTTTATTCTTCACTATGCACATAGTTCAAGGAGCATTCAGGATACATTTTAGATTTTATAAGTGAGACTTTATCCTTTTTTAAAAACATAGATGATACTGTTAAATAAGTGTGTTCACCGAAGCAGCTGCATCATTATAGTCTAGTTCCCCTTCTTCCCAGTCGTCAAGATTATTAGATTTTACCATCAATGTTGATAACCTGGACAAAGGTCTTTGAATGGGTCGTCATTGTCATCATCATCATCATCATCATCATCATCATCATCATCATCATCATCATCATCACCATCACCACCACCACCATCATCATCAGATTGCCACTCATCGACACTGCATACATATGTTTAACGATGAAATGCTCTGTGTATTCCTCATGTTGAAATCTTTCAAAGACTATGAATACAACTGAATCCAATGTGTCGATACATTTAACGTTTTAACGATGACGATTCATCGGGGCAGCAGATACCATCTTCTTGGCCTTAAGTTTAGGTTTGTAAATCGGTTAAGGAGGAGGAGGAGGAGGAATATCACTAGTATTCGTTTCACCTTGTCCACTGCAGAAACACGACAGCTGATAGAAATTAACAAACTTTTTATACTGTACAAAAACTTATCTCACGATACAACAAATGTTTCAATAACAACGGAAACTTTGTTTAAAAGTATCTGAAGGTATATAGAATCGGATAGAAAAAAAAACAAACAAAATATTTGGTAGTTTCAATTTTATTGCAAAACGGCCCTTTCTTAAAAAAAACCTCGTATATCTTCGTTTCTCTCGATCCATTTGAGAATTAATCAGCGAACCTATTTCAGTATATGGTACATCTCCACTCTCCCAAGACAGAGCATGTTAGTCCATGGCAGTCTCAATCCAAATTCCTCTTGCGCCCTGATGAGGGAAAAGAAAACCAATATCTCTTGTAGAAAGGAACTTATATTTGAGTTCGGTAGGAGGATATAAATATGTGATAGCTATCTCTTTGAAGGGGAAAACCCCCTTCTTACTCAATAACCCTTGCATGGGGATCAACATATTGCATGAGGATAATATGATCGTCATTGATGGATGAGTTGCAGTGGATAACACGATCGTGAATGATGAAACAGAACGCTTTAGTATTAGAAATAATATTTTCTTCCACCTTGAACGTGATATGACATGTTACCATTCGGCGAGAGTATATTTCTGAAGACTTGCATCAAACACGATTAAGAGTGCATGAGACATGAAATGAGGAAGCTTGAGTAAAGGTAGAGATGTGTTCGTCTTATAGTACAAATTTAAAATTGGATACTGTCCTCGTACAATTTCGAGAATGAGTTCTGGTCAAATTCTAGATTAATATTTTCGTACGGGTATATGACAGAATTAATTAGGGTTTAGCAGTACGTAAACGACAGTGATCGAAAAGACTTCTATCCGTAGCAGTCGTATTTTTACGGCCTGTCTGAATAGCGACATTGACGTAAAGTGTTTATTCAGCAAGGTAGAAGATTTAACTGTCCGGTTCTGTTGTGTAGAGGCTGGTACGTTCATGTTATCGTACAATTTCAAGGTACGAAAAGGTAGCTCGATAACCCTACCTCTCTTAATGTAATTGAGAGGATTAGGACGATTCCAATCACATGTTTTGAAATGTGGTACGATACTCGATACTATCCATTGTATACCAACTGCGGACTTTCGAATTGTGATAAAACAAATGGTATGCAGTCTTCCAGAAGAACCGAACAAATTAAAGTTAAAATATGTACGTTTACTCTAAATCGTTGTACCAGCCCAAGTATCAATGTTCATTACAAGTCATTTCTCTCGTCGACTGAATAGGCTACTGTCCTTACTCTTACAGCGAAGATATACCTATACCGTCCGAGTATAAGCCCGACTTTGTATTCATTTTTGAAGATGTTGACCATGATAAACAGTATAACGACCAGGCTTGTTTCAGTATGGGTAGACATATGGCTCTAGAATGTTTCTATCTTTGTCAGATATACTCTCGAATCCCTAAGCAGATGCTGAAATATAAAGCTAACCCTTCTCTTCCGTTTTATGAAGGACAGTACTAATTTGAAACAAGTCTACGACGATCACGAGAACACTGAAATTATGTTTAAAAGGCTTAAGGAGATGCATTCAATCTGCTAGAAAAATAAATACGATTTTCTAGTCTTGAGTAAGGAAAATGAGGTCGATAAGTTACATTACCAATGTGGGTTCGATATATTTATCTTGCATGATTAATACTCAGACAGATCATGAATACGTACCATATTGTTCATATCGAAACTGGGTCATAGTCTCTACAATCATAAATCTGTCATTTGGACTGTAGGTAATCAATCTAATTCTAAGCCAGTACTGTGGAGAATAATCACATAGAAACACCTATCACATCTAAGGAGACCTGTAACATGACTTATATTGATAGAATGGATATGAAACATAGTAGCGAGCAGAGAGTAGCTCTAAACGTCAGCAAGAGTATTATCAAAGGTCAGATATACTCACTGTTCGATAGTTTGCAGAAGGATTGAATTATACATGCAAACTTTGAAAAGAGCACCAGGCAAGGGATGGAGAGGTATGGAAACTGTTCCGCCAGCATGAAGACCAACTCAACAAGGAAAAAACCATGATTGATTTTTCAAGTCCTAAGTTATCAAATTTAGAGGAGTTTTTCCCTTTACAGCGAACCACTTATTCCAACTTTCATGACATAATTACCAGAGGTATCCTTTTAGCAAGAGTGACAGAGACCGACTGATGTTATGACACGGGTAGTTCAGTACTGCGCAACATAAAACCGGACTATTATCCTCAGAAATAAAACCTAAATATTTTTTAGACGCGATGGCTACCCGTGCTTTCGTCTACACCTACTTGGATTCAAAACTCACTAGGAAGGATGCAAGATATTTGGAATTGACTTTAACGGTTGAATCCGGTTATAAGTTCACGGGATTAGGGATAGTTTCCACAATGGCTATTAATAAAGTGAAAAACATTATTTGTTTGTTGAACCTTACTACCGTTAGAGCTGCATCTTTTGAGGTGTCTTAAGATGACTCTATGTCTTTCATGCTGGAAAAACTTTGGACAATATCTCAAACTTTACATACACATCAACACAAATTTGGCATAGTATTAGATCCAAGGTTAATACAGTTATATGTCAACATATTATACATTTAAAAAATCAAACAATCAAAATGTAACACCTTTAGAATGGGAACTAATGAAACAAACAGAGATTTCAGGGAAACAAAGCCAATTATAGGAAGTCAACCAAAGAGCCCTACATGTCATTTTATCCTCACTGGACAACTTTACATGTCCGTTCAGTAGTGTGTGTCCTTCCCTTTTAAATAAGAGCTTATCTACCACTGGCGTGCTCACAATGAGTTTATTCATGTCCTCTAGTGCAAGATTGTCCCATTCTTACAATAAGCTGCTGCACACTCTCTGGCGGGTGGGCATGACACCGAATGGCCTGTTTAAGCATTTACAACATGAAACAACTAACTACTGATTTGGTACTGATAATATGTCAACTGTGGAGATGAAAGGCATCAAGATGGTAAAATCTTCAAAAGAATCCTTAAATTCTATTTTATATAAAACTTCTTAGAGAGGTGGACTTTAAGGAGGCTATCATAATCAAGAAGAATGTAGATGTTGAGTTGGCACCGGCTTTTTATTCAAAGCCAGGCATTCCTGACAAAAAGAATAGGTTTCAATAACTATATATTCCGATTATAAGTAGTTTTTTTTAAAACATTTCAAGTTTAGTTAGTTAAGTAATACTAACACTTAGGTAATAAAAACGATGTTTATTATTACCAAGTTTCTTAACTCATATTATAAAAGTATTTGAAGTAATATTAATATAGTTGCTTTTTCAAAATGATTCTAATCATTTTCATGTTGATGAGAATCTACAATAATGGCAGAATTTAGAATAATTCAGAAAGATAAAAAAGGTATCCTAACTTTTTCTAACAATAACGTCATAATTATTAATACATCTTAATTGAAAAGGAAATTTTGCATCAAGAGTGTGATAAGTCAAAATAGTTTTGTTTAAAGGCTAGAGAAGAATTCATGGCACTCAATGACGATATTATAAGACTTATTTCCCACTACAATAATATAGTATACCACTATGGTACTTCAATATGGTGTTCTTACAAAATTGTGATTCAAAACTTTTAAAGTCGTTTTCTGAAAATTCCTTTTTTTGAGTTAGGCCTATGTATAAATGCGCGAATTAACATGTGGGCGTAGTTCTGTGCAGAGTTATGTCTTTTGTTGACAGACTGTAATTTAAAACACATCCATAGTGACAATAAACCAAAGGTTCTGTTAAACCATTCCAAAACAGCTGTTTCTGATTTTTATTACTAAGGATCATGGATATACACACACAGCAATTCACACGATCGCACTCTGTTGTTGACCATAATGCTTTACATTGTGATCAATAAACAGTTGACTATCAATATATCTTTTGTTGAGTGGATGAACACATTTCTTAGGTTATTACCACTATGAGTGCTTAGCCACCATGAAACACATCAACTTAGTTCGACACAGGCTGCTTGTCCTATTTGACGGGCATTTCAAACAAGTTCGAATCAGTTTATGCACCTGTCTGTCTGTCTATGTCTAGGTTCACAGCTTATTCGAAATTATGTAATCAGTTGGTTTTGAAATTGGAACAGATTTTGTAGAGCAGAGTGGACAAAGCTGAAATACTTTCAGCACATACAGAGTGGGAAAATGGATAGAGATCGAATCTTTGAATCTTGTGATTGGCTTAGAGCTCATCACGTGCCAATGCTTCTACTTTGATCTTACTAGGGACAAACGAGTGAATTAAACTTAACTCTATATAATAAGACTACATATTCCTTAAAATACATAGTTGACTTTTAATAATAATAATAATAATAATAATAATAATAATAATAATAATAATAATAATAATAATAATAATAATAATAATAATAATAACAATAATAATAATAATAATAATAATAATTATTATAATAATAATGTTTCATTAATAAAAATACATCTATTGCTAGGGTATAGAGTAATAAAACTCAAAAGTTGAATTTACTTTATTTTTTGAGCCTCCTTGCCTTTGAAACGCCTAACAAACTAGATATTTTGTCATGGTTAAATTTAAATTATTTTGATGGTGAAAGTATGACTAGTTAATTATTGACAAGTTATCAATATTCCGCTTAAGTACACAATGTATCAATCTGACATTGACTACAATCGATCAAAAAATGTGTATATCAATTATTTCTATGATTCTGAAAATTGATATTGTATGCCCTAATTTCCCACTCCGAGGCGACCCATTAATGAAAATATGTTAAAAGTTATTTGACAATATTTAAACAACATGTAAAAATAGTTTCTACAATCCTTTTAATCATATAACAATAATTAACTCAAATTATTCTTATTAAAGCCTAAAATTTTTCATGTATGGTTGTAGCTGCTTTGTGTGCCCAATCATCGAGCTTTCTTTCCTCTTCTTACCCTGTAACAAACAACATTAAATTGGTTTAAATTAATGTTTAGCATAGAGTGAATAAAAAAACTTTATTTTTAAATAACAAATTCCAAACTGTATGATTGTATAACACATCAAACAATACTGATATTAAAATGTTGGTTTAATATCTTCATTAAACTGTGTATTAGAATCTTAATTTCACACTTATTATGTTTTATAACCAGCATTCAGCTTTAAAATACTTATTGTACATTATATGGTAGTGTAGCTTTACAATACGACTTTAAAATATTGTTTTCTTATATGTAGTATTTCACTTAGTGTAATTAAATTAATTTATCAACCCTCTAAATAGAATTTACCTCCTTATGTTTTTTATTTAGTTTTCAGATTTCCCTTATTTAAATCTAGTATTGGAAGGCTAAAATAGACAGGAAGTGTGATTATTTAATCTGTTTCTACACTGTGTTACTAACAATAACATCATTTGGTCACGTGCAGTTCTTTTCCAAGAATCCTTAGTGTGATTTGTTCCCTGAAAAGTACTTGCTAGCTGAAAGTCCGCACATTTTAGTCGCCTTGATTGGTGGAGATGGCGGTAGAGTAAGAACACAAAGGACAAATTGAGCGACAAATTTCAGAAAGAGTCGTCCTAGGTTCTTTAGAGTAGCAACATCTGTTGAAGGAGTTCCTCTTGTTGGTACGAAGCCGTGTTTTATACGTGATACTTAACTATACAAATGGAAAATATTATAGCCAAGCATATAGTCTATCAGCTAGGTGAAAAAAATAGTACCATTTCTGCGGTAAAGACATGTGAAGAGTCATTTTATTAAGTTTTTTGTGTGTAGATTACGAATATGGCAAACAGGAAATAGAAATTAGTAGCTTTCTAATCTTTTTTTGTTAAAAAAAAGTTGAAAAAACGCATTTTTTTGTTTTTAATTTTTTCCCTTGCTAAGCATGAATTTAAATAAAAAAATATTCGTATAGAATTAGTTTGATTATAAATTTTCTACAACGAAGGTTTATTTAATTTTTAAGGTTGAACCAACGGTAAAAGCCCTAACGAGGGTCAAACCTGAATAATATCACGCTATTCCGGGCCTTAAGCGCATCACGCAAAGTTAATATGCTTAAAATCCACCGAACTGAATTGCCGAGAATAATAAATGGAATTTAGTAATGATTATGTGTAATAGTTACTGATATTCACAAAACATTGTACAATTTCTATTGGTGGGATAATTTTGCTAAATTTACTCTAGAGCCCAGGAAACAGAATCGATATAATTTTTAATTTGTACAAAATTAACTCGATTTAAGACTTCGAGAGAGATCACCGACAAGAAAATACTACACTTCCATTGTATGTAAATATAAAAGGAGGCTTCAAAGTTAAGTTTTGGCCACAGTTCCTTAAAGCTAGTTCAAACAACGTTTCTAATTTATTGGAGGAGAATACCTAACTATCAAAGCAAACTGCAGAGTAGAGTTATATTCATTGCTAATGAAGACAAGTGCTGGACAGTAACACATGTTGAAGTTACAGAGTTTACTGAACTTGCTTGTGACCACGAAGAGGCACAAGGCTAGCCTTGCATGATGCATATGTTGGAGTAAGCAACATCCCTGGAGTTGGTAATTATGCTGATGTCACCGATGTCCTAATCATTCTGATAGGCTTTATTCAACACATTAAATGCCAGGTTTATGTGAGAATAAGTAAGCAAGTAAAATAACGGTTTGTCTCCCTTCTAAATGTTGCTGGCAAGTACAACCCTAAAATATCAGATGGCTGCAACACTGATGACTTCATGAGAGCTCTGATTGGGTTTAATAGCTTCACAGCCTGTGATAGTGTTTCAACCTTTTACGGAAAAGGAAAGGGTACGCCATTCAAACTAATGAGCATTGAAGCACACTATAATGAATCGTTCAACACCCTTGGAGAAGAATGGACAGTGAGTGAGCCCTTGAATGCCAGCCTGGAGATGTTTGTGGGCCAAATGTACGGTGGGAAAAAAACTGATAACGTAAATAAACTGAAATATGATTTGTACTGCTGTAAAGGAGGCAATATTCTTCCATAGCTCTTACCTCCTTGTCACTCAACATTACGCCTCCATGTGAGTAGAGCCAACTACCAGGTTGCTGTATGGAAAAAATCTCTAACATGCTTTCAGGTGGCTCCCACACCATACGAACATGAATGGTATGAGGACAATGGATACATCACCATCATAGGCGTCGACTGCGGGGATGCTTTGCATACAAAACACTTCCAAAAATATTTTCAGGGTTGCTCAGCATCCCCAATAATTCAGCCTTATTAAAACTTTAATATTACGGCGCTAGTTCTACCTTGCATATAGGGTTGCGCTGCAAGCAGTGTTTTCTAGCATAGCAAATGGCAGGTGCTGCCATCTGATATGTTACCAAGCGTTAATATGATGGTAGCACTCGCCACTCGTGAACCGACAGCCTGACATTTGTCAACATGTTTCTATTATAGTTTGGTTATTGACAGTACTCATATTGCATATTTTATTTTTGTGTTGTGCATATTTGTTTTATTTTATTAAATTTATTTGACTAAACATACATTAAGACTAAAAAATTACACCTTAATTTTGGCAATTTTTTAAATACGGCGCTTAAAATTTTTCAAATGTTATGCCATACTGTGATGATAAAAAATATGTATCTATATATTTTATATTATTATGTATGTATAAATATATGAATTTGATTTAATCAATATATTGTTGGGCGCCAACTACCAAGCCCTTTTATCTTCTGAGGTAGGTAGATTTTTTTATTCAATAAGTAAATCCCCAGAAACTGCTCAGCGGTGATACGAAAACCCCTTCTCTCAGGACCCCTGGACTTTACTTAAAGTTAAAAAAAAATTCTTGGACACTTACACAAAAGGACTCCCTGGAGCAGATTATTCTTCCTGGCTTGGGCATCCAACCAACAAAAAATATTTATACCTGGGATACAATGTCTAAATTTACCATGTACATTAATATGATAAATAAACCAATGAAACCATGAAATTTATATAGTGATTGTAATCATTGTGAAAAAATAAATCTTTGAATAAACCCTACCTAATAAGCCATGCCTTCTATGATATAAAATTAATATAAGTATTATGAAGCTACACTTGAAATATGATGACAAAAGAGAAAATAAAATTATAAATTATTACAGAAATATTCCTTGGAATGAAATTATAGTATAACAGGTTTAATTTAGGTTTTATATCAGACTAAAATATTGAGTTCTTTGAAAAAGATAAAATATAACTTGACAATTATGATGATGATGGCTGAATTATTTTGTCTCACCCAATAATGTAGCTTGGTGATCTCAGTCTCCAGTTATGTATACTAGGTTTTATACCTCACATATTCTTCTTGAAACTATCTCCTGCCCTTCCTTGAAGGTTAGTCCTTACTCTTAAATAAGGGTTTGCTATGCTTAATTATAGAAAATTAATATATTTAAGATGGCCCAAATGGAGTACATCCGTATCTTTTTTTTAAACAATTTTTCTCGATTCCCCAAAACAAAAACCTCAACAATCCACAAATAAATAATAAATAAATAAAAAAAAATAAAAAAAATTTCCGGCCTAGGAAAAAACTAGTTGCCAGATTTATAACAAAAAAATTCTAACTCTTTAAACAGTGAAAGTATTATTATAAACATAACTTAATATTATAATTTGACAAATGCACATAAATTATCTTTAAAATTAATTTAAATTTGGCACCAAAATCCAAACGAGAATAATAATCTCTTCCACCAGGGGCAATTGATTGTTCAAATGACAGCCAAATATTATAAGCGTCCAAGAACATAAAATAAATTAAGATCATAACAGTTCCGAAATAAACCACTCTCTAAAGCAGATAGCGTTAAAATCACCTACCAACAAAAATAAGCATGGCGGGTTGGCCAGTTTATGAATCAAAATAAAAAAAGAAAATTTAATATAGTGAAATAAAGGTAAGTAGATTATATATAATATATATTTTAATTATAAATAAATAATTAATATTCGAAACTTTAGGAGTTGTGAATGAAATTTAAAACAAATAAACAGTAAAATTGTCAACGTTATTACATATTTAAAAGATTGAGTCAACCGACTATTAAATTTATACTATAATTAATTCTTTTAGCAAAAATAACATCACAACACCCACACCCCTTTTTATAGCACACCCTCAATTTTTTTTTACAAGTCAGCGCCTATGATTGCCATTAAATGACTTGGGAGTAAACCAGCTCCTGAGGAAATACTGGAGATGATATCAGGCAACAACTGCAAATCATGTCAACCGGGATAATGCATGTGCTCGGACGTCAACCTACCATGCACTGACATCTGCAGCTGCTTGTGTGATAAGCAATAAATTGATACAGAATATGAAGAGTACGCAGATAATTATGGTGATGGCGACAATGTTAATGACGATGATGATGATTTCAAAAAGGAATGTTAGTGAAGCTATAAATTGATATACAGTTGTTATAAATCTTAATATTTCCGGAATTCTTTTTTGGTTCTAAAATAGCATTAGTTTTTTCTTAACAACAACAACCATATAAATATGTGTGTCTGTAGAAAAAGTCATAATATAACTAATATTTACAGTGGAACCTGGATAATTCGAACTTGAAGGGATCAGGAAAAAATTTGAATCATTCAAAGGTTCAAATTAAATAAATTTCTTAAAATGAATTGAAAATAAAAACAGGTAAGTTTGCAACCAAGCTCAAAAATTTTATTTAACGTATTTGGACATAATCTGTTCACAATTTCTTTAAAAAGTCAGAGATTTTAATCTGTTTTCCTGATTTAAGTCTCTCAGTCATAGGGTATGATTCTAATTGATTTATTGACTGGAAAATTGAATTACTTACATTGTTGCAACTTTAAACAAAATGCCTGAGTTCTTGGATATGGTCCATGGATTTAGCCGTAATCGGGGAGGCCTTTCCTGAACTACTGAAGAATTGTCCTCTTCATCACCAGATGCTCCATCCTCAATCTGGATGTTATTGTTGAGAACTTCGGTGACTTCAGTAAATTCACCACACACTGCCACATCTTCAACCACGCTGACGAAGTCCACATAAGAGGTGGCAGGACCACTTCCTCCCAGTTGTCAATAGCTGGCGCAGCTTCAGTAACAGTGTCTCCATTGTAACGTTATTTGCCACCCTACCATATATTTCTTTATATTTTTCTAATTTTTAAAAATAGTTTCCAATTTATTTTCGTTTGAAATGATGCACTTCAAAGTTTGACCGCAGCTTAACGCGCTGTGTTGCCGGCGTGACAAAATAATACTATTTACATCCATTCAAAATAAAACAGAAGGGAGAACGTCTAACACCGTTTAAAATAATTACAATAATAAATTCTGACCTAAGGAAGAACACTTACCTTTTTATTAAACATATTTATCCTTCTAAGAAGTTTGTTGACTCCTCTTTATTTATTTTCAACGTTAGCCATGATTTATTTCGAGGCATGCGCAGATCTGTTAAACAAATGAGTGGCGGGTCTCTCGATTGTAAAAGAAGTAAGAAAAGGAAACAAAAATACGTGATGTAAATGCCTCTAAACTAGCGCGAATTTCAATTTTGACAGATGGAAATAAACATTTTAATTCTTTTAAGAAACATTGTTCATATTCATTGACATATATTTCAATATTTATATTAAATTTGCATTTTATTTTATATTCATGGTATCCTAAAACTGTGGATTGTTTGCAATTAAGAAGGGTAAACAAATTCCCTACATTTTGCTGTTTCAAAACAAAATATTCTCATGGAGAGATCCAGCCAAATATAAATATATTTTCTCTCTTTTTTTTTATAATCAAGAATCCAGAATTTATGTAAAAAACTTTCAGAAAAGGCTAAATATATTCAGACTTTTTATCTATTCCAGAGAATTAATTTTATTTAAAAATATTAATTCTATTGATTTTGTACCACCCCCTTGTCCTCTCATAGACAAAGGCTGGTGCACAAATTTAAACTGAATGCAAATGTTAAAAAAAAAAAAATACAACAAATGATATTTGCAGTGGAGCCGATAGAACAATATGTGACGAATAGGCCTGTCTCTCTGACCTATACATCACTTTGAGTTATCATGAACTCTCTCTTCAATATCACTAGCTGAATAGACATATAAAAAAATATATATCAGGGGAAGAGGACGAGACTATCTAAGAGTTACGACTTATTAACTAATATTTAAACAAATATTTGAATGAAAATAATATATATTTATTATGAAACATAACAATATTAGTGAATATATATATTGATATTAGGAATAACAATCATAAGAAAAAATAGGTAAATATATACATAAATTGGGTTAAGCCCACAATAGTAAAGTAGTCATCACAATAGGGTTAAGCCCGCAAAGGTGAAATAGTCTTCATGACACGTGTTCCAAAAAAGGACTATATGAGTACCAAAAAAGTTTACAACACGACCCCTATTTGGTCTCTATGGCAATCCACCATACAGCTAAGCTTAACTCGGCCATCTTTGGGCAATAGTTCAACAAACAACAAACTGGAATCTTTTGTAACAAATAATTGGAATATCTTACATTGACTAGGGTATCATTGCTATAAAAAAAAACCTATTGTGCAAAAGGCACAGTCTACAAAACAAAATATAAAACAATTGCGTACCAAAATATACGGCCGGAAGGGCAAATGAGACGCCTCGGCTCTCATAGGCCACCCGCCATGCGTGGCCTTGCAAAGTCATATAAAGTTACTTTTGTTTACAGTAAAAATTACCTTCTGAGCCAGATGGGCTATTAAACATGATTCCTGTAGTCTATCATTATAAACATTTAAATTAATCATGGCAAAGACTTGCGTCCTGAGGGGACTTTATTTCTCTTTAAAAAACAATACCTAAATTTAGTCCATGATTACATTTTGATTTTTTAGTATATAGTTTTGAAAATAACTAACGTGGGTCCAAAAGGGAATTTTGAATTTACAAAGTCCGAAAATAGAATTTATACCTTAATATCATCCTAGTAAATGTCTTTCGACACCGCCGAACCAAGAAGTGAAGTTTAAACTAAACGACACCGGTATATAAATGATTTAATTCTGAGAGGGGGGAACAAAGGGGGAAAACAGAACACAGTAGAACACCGACACGGACCAGAGGGAAGGGGTGGTAATTCATGGAGAGGAACAAACTATAAACTTGGAGAAGAGACTCGAACATTCCTTCTTTTCTTTTTACGTGGCCTCTTCTACGTCACACATTCCCATGATGCATAGGGTGATTTCGTGTCTAACTCGACACGCCTTTATTCCTGTTAGTTTTCACTCAACACTCCGACGAGGATGTAGTGCTCGCGGGGGGGGGGAAGTTCGATCGGCCGGTCAGGCAGTCTGCGGTGAATGGGGCATCAGGTGAGTAGATTATTACTGTCTATTTCTTTTGGTGTCTTGAATAATGTTCATTTGCACAGCTTTATGTTCTGTTGTTGTAACGTTTATCGGCATAAACGTTACATTTTTTTTCTCTTTCCTCAACAATACTACCTTTTTTTTGTCTTACTCAAAACTATAATTATATATCATATAAATTCAGCCTATATTATCTTTCTTTTACTCTAGTATTATATATTCTAAACTCCTAAATTTAGCCATGTTTGGAGATTGTTATTTTAGTTGATTAATTTTGTTTAAGAATATATTATGTAATACCATATATTTTAATTTTATTTTGTCAGATTAGAATTATACTTATTTGGAATTCTATAGGTAGGATTGGGATGTGATAGAAAGGAAACAATAATAATAACCCACAAAAGTTTCAATAATTGTAGCTTTTATATATTTTTTATTGTAGTCTAAATTAGTACATTTTATTTTAATGGTCCATTTTATTTCAATTGTTCATGTTTTATTTTAAGTATTCTTTCAACTCTTGTAAATACTTACAGCACATCATTGTTGTAGGTAAGTTAGTGTCATTATCATTAACATTGTAATATCCAGAAAACGTTCCTGAGCACACCCAGTGGTCTTGACTGTTAAGAGCCATCGTGCCTCTGTCAAAGCTAACCGAGCTGAAGGTTTTTTATTATTATTTTCTCCTAGTTCCTAGGAGTGGCGCCCAATACATACCTAATTTTAATCATCTCGACGGTATTCTTTCGTTGTGCAGTAATAGTTGGAAGACAAACTTGTATTTTTACTAGCCCATCATTTTCTTTCTTGATGAAGCCAACTTGTTAAAAACAGTTCTTAATTGTCTCAACTTTCCCTTGGTCCCACGCTTGCTTACACATTCTTGAGGCTTGAAGAACGTCAAGCGAAATTTTCTAAGTAGACAAATCTCCAAAAAGAATTTTTTCAATCAACAATCGTCAGTAGAGATGTTTTAGGTTCTTAATTATTCCTTGGTCCATAGGTTGAATAACCGATGTCATATTTTGCGGGGGAAACTCTGTTATGAGAAGTACAATTATCAATGAATAAAAGGATTGTCCGATTTTGTTTGCCAAACTGTTTGTCGACTTTTAAAAGCCATTTTTCAAACAGATCACCTGCCATCAATGGTTTTCTATTTGACTCGTATTCCACTGGCTTTGATTTTACATTTTTGAAGCAATGTGGGTTAGCCGACTTTCCAATCATTAACAACGGCCATCCATATTTGCTCCAAATAACAGTGTTGTTCGATATTTTCTAATTTTCCCCCCACTACAGCGTTCACATTTAAATGCAAGAGTTTTGTGAGGAGTACACCTTTTAAAAAAAGTCCCGTCTCATCGACGTTAAAAATGTTTTTCGGTTCTATTTCCTTGATAATTTCTTTAAAATCTTCCTTCAAAATATCAGCTGAATGCACATCAACAGCACCACTTTCACTACTTTGAAAGATATTCCATTTCGTTGCTTGAATTCATCTAGCCACCCTGCACTCGCTTTGAAATCTGTTTTTTCTAATTCAGATGCGAAATGTTCAGCCTTTGCTCTTAGAAGAGGGTCAGCCACTGGGACTTTCTTGTCTCGCGCTTGTTTGAACCACTTCGGTAGACAATTGTCCATATATGGGTTTTCCGGTCCTTTTAATCTGTTCTTATCTTGTCCACTCTCATTTTCATTGCTCAAAAGTTTTTGTTTATTAAAAAAAA
>CABFWO010001311.1:77887-167335 GCA_902155825.1 Timema genevievae
CACACACACACACACACACACACACACACACACACCAGTACGTAATAAACAAAACTAAAACAAAAACTAGACAACAAAACAAAAATAACTCGCACGTCATAAGAATATTGCTAAGACCGAATCGCTAAGAACAGAGCACGTAACCTCTTGAGAGGTTTAACCTTGACTAACGGAGTACAGAACTATACGTGTAACAAAGACGTATGGGTGAGCAGAGGAGAGGGAGGGGTGTGAAAAAGGATACTGGCAAAATTCCAACAAGAGGTAGGAAAACAATATTGCACAGTACATTAAAACTTACGAAAAGTTTGAATCAACCAAAACAAAATTCGAATTATCCACCATTTATTAACATTGTTTTAATACTCAATTCACGGGACCCAGCGAAAAATTCGAATTAAAGAAGATTTAGAATTGCAGAAGTTCAAATTAGTTAGGTTCCACTGTACCATTATTAAGCTATGTGTAAATAAATACGCATTAAACCTGATCGAAGTATGAATTTACCGTACTTGTTTGTGCCAACCGTAAAACTAAAATGGAAAAAACTGATGATAAACTTTGTGATGTAATAAAAATTAAACAAAAGTCGTTTTGTGATTAGGAACTACATATTAATATATTAAAGTTATATATAACATTCAGTTTGGTAGATTTTAAGCATATTAACTTTGCGAGATGTATTTAAGGCCCCGAAATAGCGCTATATTATTCAGGTTTGACTCTCCTTAGGGCTTTTATCGTTGGTTCAACCTTAAAAATGGACTGAACCTTTTTTATGAAGAATTTATAGCTAAACTAATTTTGTACGATTAAAAAAAATATGTATACTTGGTTAGGGGAAAATAAGAACAAAAAGTTGCGTTTTTTCAACGAAAACTACCAATTTAGATTTCCGGATTTCCATATTCGTAATCTACACAGAAAACCGAATAAAATTACACTTCGCACGTCTTTAACGCAAAAATGGTATTATTTACATGAAGATTGGGGTCTAGCTGATAGACTAACATAGAAAAAATAATAAATAATTGAATCCACTGCAGCCACAATGTAGGACATTATATACAAAGAGATTAGTAACGTCGTCAAAGAGGTTTAGTTACTTCTCTGTCTCGTTAATATAAGACAGCTTGAAGCTGTGATTACATCACAGTGGATTGCTGTTCATTTCATTTTAAGCCATTTCTTGAGAGAGTGTAGCATGCTTAACATTAGGCTACATAGAGTGCCGTTACCACTTCTTTGGTTTTACATGACAGCTAGCAGATGCTAGCAGATTCTACCAGTAATGCCAACATTGTCTGAAAGTAACTTTTGTCAACATATTTGAAAATAATTATTATTTGCTAAGTATTACTATTATTATCATTAAAAAATATTATCAATCACTTTTATCAATACTTCCCCAAGGATTACCGTATAATTTTATTTTCCATAATCAAATTTAAGGAAAAAAAGTCTAGTAAATTCATTCTAGTTTATCTTTTAGCTCTTGTGGCAATTACAGGTTAAATAGAGCGTGAAGTTTTACATTTAATGGTATTATATTCAGTTATTAATATTTTTATAACTGGCCTTGCATATCTTTAACATAAATAAATGATTTATGATAATAAATAGGAAAAAACATACAAAAGTTTATGAATTAATATAAAGTTGAAATTTTGTAAACACGAGTATTAATACAATTCGCCGTCTAACCGGCAACAAGGTCCCCTACGTCACAGCACAACTTCTATTCGGTGGCCATATTTATTTTTAGCATCTAAGGCAACTTTTAACGATCTCTTGCTTTTAATAATTAATTTGAACTAAACAGCAAAAGCAAACTTCAAAACTATACAAACAACCAAACGGTTATTCTCATAACCAAAATCTAACAATTTTAAATAAACATGATAACACTGAACTATCGTATATAATACAGTTAATAATTTAATGATGTACATTTGTGTCTACTCACTACTGCATATTAATATTAAGAAAGTCATTTCCTATTTAATGTTCTTAGTTCCTTGTGTGGGTCCGCATCCACTGATTTTACGATTGATAAATTTCAAATACAATCATTTAGTGCATAAAACTAAATAAATTTACAAACGTAACACATTTATAAAAACACAATAAGTTACAAAATATATTTTATTCAAGTATCAAATCAGTTAGTGTGGTAAAGAAAGATTCAGTTTTTTATTATATTGAATTAAAGACAATAACAAAGTGAACGTATTTTTCCTGTGAATTTATTATGAATAAATAATGATTGGTTAATAAGAGTTTTTATTTATTTAATTAATCATCCAACACCTTTGAGTTGTCTCAGGAGACTTAACTATTCACCACCCGATTCGGTGGCCACATGGTCTAAGGGGAAATTCTCGCACTAGACTAGACTACCCATGACAGGTAGATCGGGGTTGAGTCCTATTCGGATGTACAAAAGGTGGTTTCCTTAAATGGTTTTCCATCCTTACTCTAAGCAAATACGAGTGGAATTATTCTAAATTCAACCTTCTTATTCCTATCCAATTAGAGAAAATAAATTATATGTGGATAGCCTGAGCAAGAAGTAGGACGCAAAGGTAAATAAAACTATTCACTAGACTTGCAAGTATTATAATAGTGTGTATAACTAAGAACTCAACAATTTTTAACGTAGAATGATGTTTACTGATTCACCCATCCTGCCTTTATTGAACTATGAAACTAAATTAACCATCCAAATTGCCTGTGTTAGTAAACAATGTTTAACTATTTAATTAACCTGCCTTTTAAGAATAAAAATGTTTAACTACTCAATAAAGATGTCTAATGAAGAATAATGTTTAAATTTTAATGAAAGTTGCCTGTTACAAGATAAATGTTTAACTAACTATTCACTCCATCTTTACTTATAATACAATGCTTTATTAATCATAAAATATTATTGTATTTTACTACATGTTACAGTGTTTAGTAAACAATACTAGCAGAATTAATGAGAACATTAGACCTCGATAATTCATGTTATTATCGTTATTACAGTCTTACTAGTAGTTCTATTAACAGTAAACCTCGCCCCCTCCATGTTATTATCGTTATTACAGTCTTACTAGAAGTTTTATGATTATTTGACTTTGCTGCCTTGTAGCGCTCTTACCGCTATTCTACCAAGCAACATACCTATACAAGAAATAAAGGAAAAGCGCAATTATCATTAAACCGGCATGTGTTGTAGTACAGTGGTTGTAATATAATAATTCAATCTGCCTGTATTGTAGTACAATGGTTATAATTTATTAATTCAACCTGCTTGTATTGTAGTACACTGTCTGACCATTGCTTGCCCAAACCTCGTGCATAGTCATTCTGGTCACGCATGTCTGACGGTCAGTCTACACCTGTCATGTGGGCAACTGACGTTAGACCACTCAGAGGAATCATTTCGGTTCTTGCAATGAAAGTACTCCCACCTGGAAAATACTGTCTTAAATTACAATCTGCCAGTACTGGACATTAACAAAGTCACTTATGCTAAAATTAAACAAAATTTGCTTATTACTCTTTTTAACGTGTTTTTGGAGTCTAGCTACAGTAATATTTTTTTAATTAATACTAAATAAATCTCAACTGATAACAAATTTACCTAAGTTTGTATTGTCCATGCATTTGAAATCGGTTTTGTCTAGTAATCATATAACTGTGAGAAGAATAAATTCTTTATTTAATATAAAGTGAAAAATATGCTATTATTAGAGTAACTATAAATTGGGATGGTGGTATTGTTAAATATTACATAATAAGGGCATGCCTGTTATTGATAACCTAGCAAGTGCGCACATTTGAGCTTTACAAATAGGGGGTGGATTTGGAGTCCCAGCTCCCAGAGTTATGGCAAATCTCCCCCTCCCCCGTTCTTGAGAGAAATTTTCAAGAATCTAACCTTGTGGGACGAAATTTTAAAGCATCTGAACATAATTCTGCACTAATTATATGAGTTTCAAGAGCCAATTTTCGTAAAAAAGGTTTCTGAAAAATTAACAAAAACTAAAATTTAGTTGAAAATAAACGTTAAATTTTTCATAAGTTTTTTGAACAGAACAAAATACAAAGAAAGCTGATGAAGTTGGAATGGGAGAGAATCTACATTTTATATTTTTTCCCTGTTTTGATGATTCAAAGTTGTTAATAGCAAATTGCAGTCAAATATCAAATACACTATTTTATTTTTTCCTAAAAATTAACGAAACAAAAATGTAAATACTGATGAATTATAAGAGGGCTTCAGCCCCCCTTATCACCTATGTATGGGCGCTCTTGTAACCTTGAATAACCTTTCCCTACCGACTTTTGTAAATCCTTATCATAAGAGGATAACTAACACCACTACTTTCTAGTTAACATTTTATTTTTAATGATTAAAACTTTATCCTACATTTGTCGAGGGATTGGTAATAACATTACTAGGAACAGTTAATGTTAAGATTGTGCACGAAGTTATATCTCTTCATATTTTCTCAACCTTTTCTTGGTGATCAGGTGATCACACTTGAGAATAATGGAAAGTAAAAGATTATATGTTTAATTTTACTTAATTTATAATAATAGTGGAATTTGGGTTCGTTTTCATGTTTAGGTGTCTTTTTCAACTAATAAAATAAACTCTTTCAAAAATAAATTTAATTGCTAATAAGTGAATATTATTTGTAAATTCTCGAAACAAAGTTGATAAAATATCTTGTATTAGTTTATATAAATGTATATTTGAATTGAGATAAAGGTTTATTCTAACAAAATAAGCTTGTGATTTTTATTTAAATAATTGAGTTTCTTATTATTATTGTTTTGAGTATGTAAACCCTAAATTTTTTTAAAAAAACTGGAATTTGTTGTGTTTAAAGTTGAGTTGTATAAATTTCTTGAAAATTAACCTTGTTGGTTTTAAATAACATATACTCTTAGTTGAAAAATGTAAAAATAACCAAGACACATCATGATAGTCATACATATGTCTTCAAAGTAAATAATTCTATAAACTGCGCTTGAAAAAAATAAGTCATTACTTTTAATTCCTGAAATAATCATACCTGAAAAATGATTAAGCTTAATATGCAAAGGAAAAGCAGTGAAGCCTCCACTTAAAGAGTCAGATACTAAGGAACGTACCTGTAGTAAACCTGCAGATGTAGGTGCTACTGTGAGGGTAAGATCCCAAGGAACGTACCTGTAGTAAACCTGCAGATGTAGGTGCTACTGTGATGGGTAAGATCCCAAGGAACGTACATGTAGTAAACCTGCAGATGTAGGTGCTACTGTGGGGGTAGGATCCCAAGGAACGTACCTGTAGTAAACCTGCAGATGTAGGTGCTACTGTGGGGGTAAGATCCCAAGGAACGTAACTATAGTAAACCTGCAGATGTAGGTGCTACTGTGATGGTAAGATCCCAAGGAACGTACCTGTAGTAAACCTGCAGATGTAGGTGCTACTGTGGGGGGTAAGGGTGTCTCGGCGGGTGTATCGGTGCTCACGGCACCACCAGAAACCAAAAGTTCGCCGAAACTCTTTCCGGAACTTGCCTGCAGAATATTGGACTCATTTAAATACAGCTTGTTTCACTATTATGTGCCGGTATTACAATTAAAAAACAAACAAAAATCTCTTAAAAAACCGTTGTGCTACTCTTAGCGATGAAAATGGTATCACATCGGATACAAGAAAATATTTGAGTTTTCAAAAAAATCCCGAATAAATGGTTTTAAATATTTTCCCTAGTTTAGAGCTCACAGAAACGTTATTAAACTTAAGTGTAAGATAAGGTGTAACTCTTAAATTTATCATTAAAGACGATTATTATTATTATTATGTTAGTCAAGGGCACTTAATCCTGCTACAACCATATTTGCGACCAGGACGCCAGCACGCAATGTCTTGTTATGAGAGTGACCACACCACGTGACTAGTATCTTGTAATGAGAGTAACCACACCTCACGACTACAGCCTAGTGACTGCGACTTGGTGCCTCCCATATAAATAGCATGACTTGACTTTATGACGTCATGGCCACGGCGACCAATTTACATGTCAGGCCATTCCCTTGACTGTAACAATGGTTCTTAAGTAATTATATACATAGTTACATTTATATTAGTTATTATTATAGACCGGAATGTATCAATTGATAAAGCAACTAAGCGTTTAGGTCAATAAATCAAGGTTAAATGCTTAAATTTATTTTGCTAGCTAGCAATTTTCTAACGTTGTCATTAACCAATAGCTGACAATTGTTGTGTATCTGCTTATAGTGCTGACTTATACACATATACAGGGTTAGCACAGTGGTTATTTCCCAGAACTGACCCTAGACACTCAAATCAATAATTGCTCTTAAGCAGCATAATAGTTTTAGTGTCTTTTGATAAATATATTTTATAACGTGTCTTGACAGCTGTTTTGTGTGCTATAATAGGTTTGTTGTACTTTCTAACAGTTCTGCTGTATATTCTCACTAACGTGATTTAAATTTGATACATGTCGTTGAAATAAAACAAGGCACAGTGTCAAACAGTTTCTATGTTGCGAGGGCTGGAATCATAAAAATAAAATCCAAAATGCAGATAACCCGTAATGCCATGTGTTAAGGACAAATTTAGTACTGCTCCCTTTATTTTTTCAACTAAGCTCTACTGTGCCAACTTAAAAAAACCATCCTGTATATATGTATATTTTCACGAGTAAACTTAATCTTGAGGCCATTTCAGCAACATTATTATATATGATTATTATTGTCATTCAGTCCACTTAAGAAATCCGTTTCTACTTTCTACGGACATGATCCGTAGGCCTAATGCTTATTTACAATAATTATCTGGGAGTCTATTTTTGAAGTTTGTAAATTTATCCTCCACCTGCTAATTGTGTAGATTACAATGCTAGTAATCGTCAGTAGGTATGCACTAAACAAATGCTTTTATCTTTGGCTTAGTAAACTGTTTATTAACATAACCGTGAAACCACAAACAAAATAGTTTTACATTTAAATCAATCGTACATCTTCACAAACTTAATGAAAATTTTGATTAAATTTTAATAAAAGCAATAATTTAGAATTTAATGGATAGTTTAATTTTAGTTTTAAGTATTTGTGGCAGTCCCAATCAAACCAGCTCACTGGGATATGTTTCAGCCCCCCTCCTTCCCTTGGCAGAAACAATATATTGTAAGTAGGGTGGAGAGCAGTGCTAGGGAGTCTAGCCTACAGAAGGACAGCGCCCTAAGCTGTGTGTTCCACGAGCTGACAGAGGCATCACAATATCCATATAATACTTTATTACTTTTTATCTGGTATTCTTCATAATTTGCTTTGTTGTTTTTTATCTGACTTTTTTTTTACATATGTTTAATATAGAATTAATAATCAAAAGCGTATTTAAATAAAAAAATTACAAAAATAAATACAAGAAAGAGTTTTTATTTCATTATATATTTTATACATAGAATTTCAAAACATCATTTATAAAACTAATTCTAAATCAAAATTCAACACAGTTGGAAAGTTCTGAAATGATTTTGAGCGTACGTTTTCCCCAAACAAATACACATTATATATTTTATTAGAACTATATAAAATAAATCACAAGCTTTTAATTTTAACATTTCATAATTATTTATATTCCTTCAACTGCATTTTACTTAATAGTTTTCAGACTATTATTGTAATGTTTGCTTTTGATTTATTAAAAAATAAACATATATAATATATATATATATATACATTTTGTGCAATATACATATATATATAATATTTATGAGCAATATATATATATTTATATAATGCTTAAAACTTTTTTCATATACACATTTGAAAAACTTTGTAGTTAAATATTATTTTAATTAATTTCTTTAATTTGTTTGATCATTATTATTTATAATTATTTTTTTGCACGGTGTGTTTAATGAGTTTTTGCACTCTCATAGCTGTATCAGATTAGTTGATATTTGATAAATCATAGTAGGTAATTTAATGTTATTATGAGAGTCTTACAAACTCTAAGCTAGCTCAACCATGTCAAAATAGTTTCCGTACATTAAAATTCTTTAATATTCCAGAGTAAACATTATTAGGGTATATTTATAAATACAGGGAGAAATAGCACTATATATATTACATTAAAAATACTATTTTGTAGGCTACATATCACTAACATTATACCAAAGATTTAAGGTGAAAGTATCAAAGAATAAATTTATGACTATTATTTTAAAATAAAAAATAAAAGTATATTATAGTTAAAAAATCTTAACAATACAACATTACATAATATATATATTCTTTATAACAATAATAGATTTTATTTTATATAGGTGTCATGCATTATAATATATTGTTATGCCTTTTATACATTTTTTTTGGTTTTATATTTGAAACAATAACTAACCAAGACAGGAGAGAGACAGATGAACTGTAATTTCCCCAACAAACTAATCTCTTACATCGCCTAAGAGTGGGTTGGAAATTGTTTAGGAATCATTTACGACCCTCATTCATTGAACGTGTAACGTAAGGTACTTTTAACTAACGATTCGTCTCTATTACATTTTTACATTTTGACACGATACTTTAAAGTTCCTAAAATCAGTTACCATATATGTTTGAAAACGTTAGTCTCAAATTTTGCTTTTATAATTTTTAAACAAAAAATACACAGAATATTTCTTAGTGGCATAGGTGAATATTGTATTTACTATATTTAATTGTTCGACTCCTAAAATAAATACATATTTGTGTTCTAGAAATTAAATTGTTTATTTATTTAGCGGAGTCGGTAGGGCAGCTTTTAGGAAGAGGCCGGGACTTTCAAATAAACTATTATCTTAAAACTAGACTTTTTTTATACATCATATTATTCTTTCATGAAACACATTATATAACTGAAGTTTTATAAATAGTCGTATTTTCTTAACTCACTACAACAAATTATCTTTGTTCTTAAGAAACTAGGGCTGAACTTTGTTGTCCAAGGTCGTTGAGAAAAACCAAAATATCACAGAATCTGGCATTGCTCTGAGCCTCTGCGTTTCTATAATATTAAAGGGCTTCATCCAACATTTAAAAACATTAATAAAACTATTTTCATATATTAATACTTCAAGTCATGTGGCCTGCAGCTGTCAATTTTGATACTTAATATCAAAACTTATAAAACAGAAATATTAACATAGTAATATGTAATCTTTGTTGACAGCAATAAAAGTTGGTATTTTATTAAGGTCCTTCCTAGCGTAACCCTACTAAACAAAGTAAACATTAACTAAGACTGTATCTGAAGGCCATAAAATTAAAAATATATTTTAAACAGTGTAGTGAATACGCCTAATCTAATCCTTAGTGGAAAGACTTAAATAGTTAAAGTTTGGAGGGCTTCAGTTTCCCTATGAAAAGGCTTAGTGACTCCATTGTAGTTAATACAATAAACAATAAGCTAGCGGTTCTCAAACTGGGGTACGCGGGCACCTTTCAGGAGGTAAGCGAGCAGACCTCAAGGGAAAGTTGGCAAAATAACAAGGGACTTATGAAAAACCCTAATTGTTGACAGTTACCGTTATCTGGTTTTTTTCCAACCCTCTTTTTCTCTTATTTGCTCTCAGTGGGAGACCGATTTCTGAGAATTTTCAACCCTCTACTTGACACTTTCTACATTAGCAGTTTACGATGCCTTTCTCAACAACATATCTCTGTGAGAGTGATTTTTCATCCGTGTTGTACCTAAAAATAAGTACCGCAATAGGATAAATTTGGATCTGGACCTCCGCTTGAAATTTCAACTGGACAACCAGATATCAAAAAGTTGTGCCAAGCCATGCAGCCACACTTCTCTCACTGAAAAACTTTGGAATTCATAATATATCAGCTCCAGAATTACAATTAAAAATTTTGATTTGAAAATATTGTGTTCATGTTTATTTTTTTCTTTATTTTTGAACGAATTCGCGAAGAAAATGTATAAAACTTTTTACAGCAAAATTATGTTTTTTTTAATTGATCATAACGATTCTCAATAAGAGATAATGTTAAGGCTATAACAGTAGGATTCTCTCTAAATAGCTTTGTCACATTTGAAATATTTTGATTAGGGATATTTTTTCTCAGTAGATTAAATAGATCAATAATTTACCAAGTGGTCATATATTTTAAAACCTGTCGTTTGGATTTTTTTTTATCTTGGGTTACATTAAACTTCTAGACATGGCCAAGGGGTACAATCTAAAAAAGTTTAAGAACCGCTGGAATAAACTAAACAAAATTGGAATTAATCTAAATGTTTAAACGTTTATTAATTTATGTACACATTGATTATAAATAATGTGTACAGTACTTTAACTACAAGGTCTATCAATATATATTATTATTAACGTATAATGGTGCTGGTATGTTGTCTTTATGTATTTAAATCCCTCCAGAGGACTTTTAGTACTTTTCACTCTTCAATGTGCTAGAATTAAATGAAATTCAGTGAAACTGTATATGAATGACTCACAAGGTGCGCAAAACTTTACAAACTTGAAAATTGATAAAAAAATAAAAATTACATTTGAATTCTTTGACATGATAGTTGATATTCAAAAACAAGGAGAACGTAGAATATAAATATCAATCTCAAATCCAAAGAGAAATAGTTGATTATAATTCAGTGACCTGTTACTATGATCTTGTTTGTTGTTTCATGTTCATATAAGTAAATATAGCCAATTTCTTTGGAATATAAAGATTAAAGGTGATATTCAAAATGCTTATTAAATTAAATCTTACATACATATGTATTCCGACAAATAATTACTATTCTAATTAAAACCACCTCGAAAATAAAAGCATGTGAGAGGATACATTAACAAAAAGAAGCTATTTTAGTGAAAATATCATGTCCTCTCAGACCGATATTTGCTTGTGTATTTGATTCATCAGATGAGCCTAAAGGGGGCGGCCAGAATGAACGAGCGAGCGACTAAAATATAAAATAGAACACATTGGCTGTAATGAGAGGTGGCCAGACTGGAGCGACTGAGCGCGCATGCTTGAAAGATAGAACTGGTTCTGGCGCTAGGCAATATTATTGAATATTGGTTCATTGAGAGCTAGGAAAACTTCTCATTTTGACATTTTTATTACTATCTATAGGTTTGCCACACTTTCTACTAACGGCCTAATTTAATTGGTACCTATATGTATATATATATATATGTAAAACTTATATGTTAAAATACTTCAATATTATCAAAGTAGGCTTTTACAAATAAGAATCACCATTAGTGTGGAGAGAGGATGAGAAAACCACAACAATAAATCACTTGTTAAAACTCCCCTCAGTTCACTTAGCCAAGATTCGGAGCCTCCTAGTCAACAACCAAAGAGAGCTATCTGCTAATCACGCGCTTGCACACTCGCACGCTCGCCAGCCTGGCCACCCAGTTGCTTGCGCACTCGCTCGAACGCTTGTCAGTCTGGCCGAACCCTTAGAAGTTGTGAGAAACCTTTTTTGATATCTTCACAGAGGATCTGGCCAGGAAACGTGATAATTAAACTCCCTGAAGTTTTGATTATGAGATTTGGCTCTCCGAAATATACAGAACAAAACATACTGATCCTAAAAGGCAGAAAGTGGGAAGACTTTAAATAGAGGAAGCATCCACATCCCCTTCCGGAAATAATCCAAGATATGTCTGACATGAACAAGGAAGAAACAATTTACAGCAGCATGTATTTGACGTTGAATGCAGAACATAAACTTGTTCAAGATTATATTGGATTATGCAAACGTCATCAGAGGCCAAATTGCTAACGTGAGACGATTCAACCCAACTGTTGGGGATAACTTTAAGTAATGTTTACCAACCCTCCCGTATGCTCATAGGACAGCAATCGTTAGACAAGAATTAAATACTCTCAGCTGTGGAAGAAGTTTTTAAATCTCATGTTAAACAATAATGTACGGGAAATCGACAGTTGGGAGCACCCATGAGATCCCTTGCACTCTTGTGAGCTAGGGGCTAACTGCCTGCAAAATTTCCACTTCCTAGGTCTTCTGGGCTTTGATATATTTTCGACTGGACAGAAGAACGGATCATTATAATAGTGGAGAATAATCTTATCAACCCATATTAAGACCAATTAACCAGGCAATTACTGAAATCGTATTGAAATGCATAGTCACCCAACAATAGTGGGACTAACAAAAGTGAAATAGTTGTTTCACTTTAATTATTTTACAATTCTACTGTATTTTAAAATGTAATAAAATGATTTCACTAGTATCAATAATGCCAATGATGATTACTATTATTGTTAATAATAATAGTAATAATGATGATGATGATGATATAAGACAAGAAATAATGAGTACGACTCACAATAAACATGTCAGCATTACTACAACATTTTATTAGTGGAAAATATCATTGAGGAACTGAGATAAAGCCGCCTTCTACTGAAATACAGAATTTTAAAGTTAAGCTACTATACTGTGAGAATGAGACAGCAACGTGAAGAACTGATTAATGATAGAGGCACAAAATATTAATGGTCACACAATGTGATATAATTTTATATTTAAATCTATTTTAATGACTGTGAATTATTAAACACTTTTCCTTAAATTAATATACTCTGTTTTAAAAATAAAACTAATTATTTGATGAAAGCAATATTGAATTGATTTATTTACTTAAGTCTTGTGCCTTTTTAGTGTATATAGGGTGTGACTCTTTTTTTATATATTGCAAAACTTTATTTATATTGCTTATACATTTAGCAGTTATAACAGTTTAAAAGCTTTTATATTTACATTAGAAAACACTGCTTTGAAACTAATAAAATTTAATTTGTACTATTAATATGGTTTGCCATAGAAATATAAATTATATTATACATTTATATAGGATGTTCCACTTGAATTGAAGTACAGGACTTATAGAGCGCGCAGTTGCCAGATCTTATCATCTCGATACAGATGACCATTTATATAATATAGGAGACTAATAAAGTTTTACATAGCTTATGCATTTTATTTTAATACGTATGAAGTTTGGTTTATGTCTATAATTATTGTGTATTATTGTTATTATTATTACTTTATTATATAAAACTGGCTTTAAATATAATCTGCATAAAATCACCTGCGATGAGTAGGTTAAGAGCTTTAATAATTCTGGAATACCGAGATGAAGATGGTTTTTACAAATAGTTAAAACAAATGGTTTTACGCTCCTATATTTATTCAAATGTATTTGCACTTTCTTAAACAACTAATGGAATCATACATATTATTATTAAATTGATTATAATATAATAAGGCGTTTATAGCCTTAACTTTACGTTCAATAACAATTTGCGATCAAATCGCCCAGCACCATGCAGGCCAGCACCAAAATAATGACGAAACACAGCACCAATATCTCACAAATGGTAGACAAACTTCTTAGGTACGTTTCAAACAGCTGTGTTTTTGTCTTTCCAAGAGGACATTAGTTCAAATTTCCGACTATTATCAGGAGAGGGGGATGCATTGGTGTTTATAAGCTCAACAGGGCCACATTTAAATATTTGAACTTAGTGCTACGTCTGCCACCTGTGCTTGGGCTATCAGAAACTTATATTGATCTAAATCAATAATATATTGGCTTAAGGAAGAATAAAGTTTTAAGAGTAAGTGCACTGGCACTTGCCTAGAACTATGAAAATCTCGCTTGATGAAAACAGTTCTAGAGATGTTTTTATTGTGTGTATTTTACGTGCAAAGCTAAACACCCTGATTATATCAACACATGACCAACAAACTAGCCTGACACTAAGAAAAACCTCATATTCAGCCCTCCCTCAGACAATTTACCAATAAACCTTCTACTAGGCTGATTTGGTACATGTGCTACCGACTGTGGTGTAGGACTCACGCCAGTAAACTCAGCCAGGATTTAACCCCGACCTGATTACTAACGGTGACAAGTGTAGTGAGAGTATATAGACGCTTTATACCGATATACCATAACTGGGTTCTTCACCTGAAATTATGTTATTATTGCACACAAAATATATTTTCAAATATTTAGCATTGTCTCAGCAATTGAAACAAAATCCATCTAATTGAACTTCACAAACCCAAACAAACAAATGAGTATATTTGTTTTCATTTGAATTTTAAATTGACTAAACGCTGTAATGTAACCAATATTATCAATGTTTATGTGAATGGGATGAGTTGACAACGTTTCAGTTTTAGGGCCAGTTTCATAGTCAGATTTAGTACGCCTCAAGTGCGGCGCTATAATAAATACAAGACGTCACTTACCTGAAATTAAATGGAATGGGCCAGTTTCATATGCGAAACTGGCCCATTCCATTTTGGTCTAGGTAGGTGGCGTCCTGTATTTAGTATCGACTCGCACTTTAGGCGTACTAAATTTGACTATGAAACTGGCCCTTAAACCCTACTACTGTCTAACAATGCTGTATTCTTCAAGACCAGGCTTTTTGTATATCAAGCTACACAATCTGAAACTTCAAAATGCCACCACACATAAATGAGAGCTTCTATTTGCTTATACATTTTATCAAAAATAGATTTGAGCTACCGTATGTATTTTTATAGCTTCTTTCACATAATATATCCATGTTAAATCAAAAGAAAAACAAAGTTTTTAACAAGATAACTTTTTCATGTTTTAATTTTGGTGCGCTGCTAAGAGATGAGATTTTTCCCAACAGAG
Organism: Timema genevievae; assembly: GCA_902155825.1. Lineage (NCBI taxonomy): Eukaryota > Metazoa > Arthropoda > Insecta > Phasmatodea > Timematidae > Timema > Timema genevievae. The sequence goes on from CABFWO010001311.1 coordinate 92,626, forward strand.
AAACAAACAAATTAATTCATTACCGCTCTACCTTTGCGAACTGTGAGTGAGAATACCTGCAGGGAAGAGATGATCACTGGGGTGCTCCAATCCTAGTTCTTGAGGAGTAGTTAATTATTTCACACGAGAGAGATTCATTGCTTTGAGCCCCGAGGCTAGAGACGCTTTATTAATACGTAAATATGAATGCGAGTCTATGTTTGGTCAGCCACACGTTCAGTTGATATATTCATACTAAACACACCACCCCCCTTAAACTACTAGTTCAATGCACGAGGCGAACAAAATATACAACAACATTTACGAAAGAAACCAATAAAAAGAGTCAAAATAAAAGGAAAAAACAAAGAGGTAGCGTAAAAAGAAATATATGCTAACAAAGTACAATACTAGTTGAGTGGGAGAGAAAACCCTTTGACGACAGCCCTTAAAGTGTTCCATTTTGAGTGCGCAGATGCAAAGTGACACGTTCAAGACACCAAAACAGAAGAGGTGTGTTGGTTTCATAAATGAGGATTAGATCTTCTACCTGTAGGTTAGCCTTCTGCGTCATCTATTTTGAGCGTTGCTGAAGGATATGTAAATAGATGGAGATATGCGTTGAAGTTTCGTGCTGAAGTTTTTTTTATAGCCTTGATGAGGTAACGATATTACAAGCAAGAAGAAACACAACGATATAACCCTCAGTAAGATGGTCCTTACTCACCTCCCAGCTGACTGGACGCGGCTTGCTTGATCACTTACGTCACAACACACTCTCCCAAAAGACCTCAACACAGACTAAAGCGAGGCCGGATTCAACGTCCCACTTGTGAATATTGGCACGCCCACGATGAACATGAACTCTATGTTGATTTAAGTGGTTTCCGGTTCAGCGAATAGAACGTTATCAGTGCACTCTATAGTTCCCAGTGTTACCCTTTTTTCCCACCCTGAGCGCTGCTCACCTCCTTTCTTTTGTTTTCTTCTCCTGCCGTTTTCCCCCTCTCTGAGAGGATTATGGGTGTTTGTGATTGCTATATAATGACCTGTAAGCTTTGATTCCACACTGACTATACCGCTGGCATTTAAAAGGTGAGGGCGCCTGCTTGAGTCTCTTCCGGGGTTTATTATTCAAAATTATTGTTTGGGTGACATAATGGGAGGGAATTGTTCTTCAAAATTATTGTTTGGATTTAACTTCTAGGAAATTTACTTTCATTATGGTTTTGGGGATTTTCCGTGGAGCGTCCACGACTTTGTTTAAAGTTAGTTGTTATGGTAGTAATTGAGATCTATTATGTTTGTCAGTGCGCTCTTACCGCTATTTATGTACTTTAATCTACTTTGTCGATTTGCTATAATCAGTAAACTTTGGCTACACCGACTGGGTAGTTTCAAATGATGGGAATGGTTAAATTAGATAATTGTAATATCTTAGTTTTGAATAGCGCTTTTAATGGACATGGTCCAATCATATATTTATATGTTAGGTTTAGGTATTCTTCAAGCTGTGTTTACTTCATTCATGGTTAAAATTAATAGTTACTATATGTTGAGCCTAAATATTTTAAAGAACTTTTACTGGCTTTAATAATGAGGATTGGTAACCTGGTGGTCTAGGGGTAAGGTGTCAGACTTCNAGTTACTATATGTTGAGCCTAAATATTTTAAACAACTTTTACTGGCTTTAATAATGAGGATTGTCAAATTATATTATAATGAGGTGTCAAGTTTCAAATTTGTTAAATGAGGGGCCTAGCCCACTTAAATCTATATGGTCTTTAAGTATCTTTGAATGGCTTTGCTGGCCAATTTGAATATAATTAGTTTGAGCAATAATCTCTTCCAGGAATTTATTACGTTACATTAGTTAATGTTTATAAATCTCTGTCATTCTGGTAATTGTTGTGCGAGGGCATTATTACATTGTTAGAACGAGGTTGGAATTATACCTTTCAAAATAAAGACTTTATTTGGCCATGTTTAACATGTTAATAGTTCTGTCTTTTGTTCGATGGCTCAAGCTAGGTTATTGTATATTTTGAAGAGCGGCCTTCTGCCGTGTATATGAAAACATTTTATCAGGGTTTAGGATTATGGGTTCTCAACCCGTGTGTAGGATAAATGTATATTGATATACGATTTATGGGACTTTGGATGAGTTCACTTGTATATAATACTGCACTGGAACTTTGGATAAGTTCACTTCTATATAATACTGCACTGCCTTTATCAATTTTGATCTGTACAAATAATAAATAAATAAACAATGTTTTCTCTTGTGACCCCTGGACTATTATTATCAGCGTGCTTCCTTCATTTGCATGGGCGTCACAATGAGTCATATGTCGGTGGTGAAGGTTCCGGGTTGGATAACTCGACAGATGCGTTGAATGGCTTCAGTGAATTCTTGAGGCCTGAGGGGTCCTGTTTGGCGATCGTTTGATTTGCAGTGTTTAAGGGAGTGAAGTACAAAAGCCATTGTGTTGACGATTTTCGTCCACAAAGATTATTTGAGCCGTAATGTTGGAATATAATTAGCTGAAAGCTCAGCAATGAGAACATTTAATGGTGAGAGTTTAACGTCGGGCAAAAAACGCCACATCAGCCACAAGAGTGACTCGAGAAAGAGGCCACTGTTCAGGTGGAAGAAAGAGTCACAGAGGACCAGACAACCATAGGGAATGAGTGTTGATATTTGGATGGGATAAATCTCAAGAGTCACAGTCCACAGGGTTGTGGGGATAAGCGATATCCATCCAAGTATGAGGAAGTATATAGTCCTGGAGTTGTGCGATACGATTGGCCACATACACTTTGAGCTGATAAGGTGGTGTATGCATCCAAGAGAGGACAATCGGGGAGTCTGGCCAGTTAGTTCTAGAGTAGATTTTGCAATGTGGTGATAAGAGGACAGTATAATGGTACATAGGTTTGGAGATGAAGTGAGTGATGCATAGTTCCAAGTGAGGTATGAAAGATCTTTTAAGGAAAGATCCACGTGATTTGACGATGATAAGATTAACAGCCACTTTGTTGTCCGAGTCAAGACATCTGAGGTAGAGGTAACATTCATATTCTGCCTCACTGGCATCATAAGACCCATGGATTTGAATGTTGGTAGCAGAAACAATATAGAAATAGACTGGTATACTAATGGCGTCCTAAATCAAAAATCTCTCCCAGTTGCTAGCAATAACAGTAGGTAAAGGTTTATCCCTTTGTAAGCCTTATGTCCATAACAGCTGGACCAGAGACCTCACCCAGAACATGACCGGAGCTAACCAGCTGCAAGGATTATATATCTAAGCCACAATTGTGAGAAGTGAGAACGTTGCACTCCGTAGGCTTGTGGGCGTCTCCTGTCACTCGCATGTGATAGGCATAGCGCCCACAAAGGGGGAAGGGGGCGACATGGCTCTAACCTGATGGCTCTGGACTAAGGGGTGGTTGGCAGGGCTGGTCATTTATCATTGTTACAATTTCCCCCCTTCTTAAAAATTGTTAACTCTCACGCCAAGAAGTAACATGTCTGTAAGCAAACTTTATTATAAAAGTCTGCTAATCCCATACGTCACAGTGCTAAGTTAGTATACAGAGAGGTGCTGTGGGACTGTCACGCCAGTAAATCAATTGGTATGTTTTATCATCAGGATATATCAACTTTTTTCTTTACATCTGTCTAATATCACACGAGAAGACTATTTGCTGGTGACGGAAGTGAGTGATCACGTCATAGTTATCAATTTGAAGTTTAGGTCCAGGTAATAAAACCTGACTTAATGAAACTGAGTTAGAAGTGTGGATACTGGCATTGAAAACGACCTGTAGCTCAGTTGTGGAAGGGTTGATTTCATGACTCCATAGTGGAGCAGGAAGTAGTGTGTTGAGTTAATAACTGGAGGTGATTTGCATTCAGTCATGTGAGCTGCTGAAAGATAATCCTTCTTAAATCTATATACAACTGTCTGAATTGAGGTTGAGCAGTAAATCGTCGTTCTAAAACATTAATTATATTTATAGCATTGCTTGACGAGTCAGCAAGAGGGGGTGAGAATCCGTGAATTGAACTCATTCTGATGTCGGAAACTACCGGTAACCTCTCGAGTGTGCGTTGAAACAAAATGATCTTCACATAATTGTTCTTCTTTAGAGAGGCCCACTATGTGTGGAGGTTCTTCAAGTTTACAGAAGGTTTACAGGAAGGAGTGAAGGTCGATATCGTTGTTCGAGAGAAGAGTGGTAACACCATTAAAATGGTCTTGAGGTGCACTGGGTGCAGAGCAGGGAGTGGTTCCTGTAAGGACTACACCAAAAACAAAGGAAATGGGCAGGTCTTTGCCAGGAATATATTGTTCACCAGCCATAATTTGTGCAAACAATTATTCTGCGCTTGTGAGGATCTCTATGGTTCTGGGGGTGTCAATTGTAGGGTCGGTTAAGATAAAGGAGGCCATCTTTTTATTTCAGGTGAAAGGGCTGTATGAGGGATATCTGAAGTTATTTTATCCAATATTAATATGGGATGCTCTTGGGATATTATACTTCCATTCAGAGAAAAAAATATTAAGATTAGTTAGGCCTTAAGTATTTACCAAAGCTTGGGAAATAACATTTATTGACCTTGAGCTACAAGTACGTTTAACCTGTAACAATTGAGCACATTGTTCCGTGATGAACGTACTCTGAGCAGCAGAATTCAATATTCCATGAACAATAAGAGAGACACTTTCAGCTGTTGAGATATTAACAAGTGATATTGCAAAAAGCACTGTGTTATGTATTTGTGGTTGATACATTAGCTGAAATTTGTTGATGTGAAGAACTCTGGGTGTTGTGCGGTGGATGAGTAGAGTAACCTTGAGTGACCTTGGATGGGTATGAGTCCAAATGTAGTGAAGTAAGCTGTATTTTATTACTTTTTTTCCATGAACATGATGGTTCATTGTACAGTGTGTGAGAGTGACCAAGACAATTAAAGAAGATTCAATTAACTTTTACAAAATAAAATCTTTCTTGAGGAGTTTTGACTTGGAAAGCTGGAGAGAAATAAAGTGAGTCTCAGCTTTACAAAAAAACACAATTAGTGTGAGAGTTGGATAATAGTGTGACCTTGTGAATTTGATAGGGCGTTGGTTTGATGCCACCTGGCATCCTTGGCATTGAGTAAGAGAGTTGTGGTGTGTCAGGAATGTGCGGGTGCTTCTGAGTAATATACACATTGTTGGCTGACTCAAGATGTGATTCTTTATGATGTAAAAACTTAACTAATTCATCTACCGTGGGTAAGCTTAAATTTGTACCACGGCTGGTCTTGATCCTGTGTCGAGTTTCAATTTTAGGTAAGCGTAGATAGAGTTGGAACTAGAGATGTGAGACGGACAATTTTTCGTATATTTTTTTCCAGAAAAATTTCAATTATTGTTTCTGTAAAATAATTTCAACTGATTAAATGGAATTTGGGATTTAGATATCCCAAATCTCAACGTTTATCCTTAAGATTTTCGCCTAAGGGCGTTAACACCAGAAATGTCATTAAAAGAGTTCCAATAAGAGCTATTAGCTGTTCCACACATGTACCGGCTGCAACGCTTGGTGGTTGAATGTGTCACTGAAGTTGGGATTCCCCCCCTTTCTTTACTAGTACTTATTGAGACTTTACTGATCCCCTCACATCTAGGTCGGGACATTCGCTGTCTCCTTCTATCACAAGACTCCCCCTATTTCCCCACATCTCGGGACTTCCCCAGTCTTCACACTCACGCTTACCTTCCCTTCACGGACTTTATCCCCCATTTACCCACATCTCGGGACTTCCCCAGTCTTCACACTCACGCTTACCTTCCCTTCACGGACTTTATCCCCCATTTCCCCACATCTCGGGACTTTCCCAGTCCTCACACTCACGCGTAACTTCCCTTCACGGACTTTATCAAGCATTCTTCTTCATCGAATGCATGTCAGTGTGATTTGAGTGTTCTATTTTGAGCGGTTAGCTTTTCGTAAAATAATTTAAATGTCTGTGTTTTTGCTTTCACGCTTTTGTTTTTGTGGCTAATGAATTTATAGTTATAAGTATATCCTTTAACTGTTGCATTTTTATTTATTCTATATAGTTTTGGAAATGCCAAACCACAAAAAGACTGGAGTTTGGAAACATTTTAAGAAAATTCGAGAGTAAACAAAACTTGTGGGCAAGTGCGTTTATTGTGAACAGGGATACGCAAACAATGCCACTAGGATGAAAAAACACCTTGCGAATTGCGTGAAATGCCCTGAGAAGATGCGGTGTGTATTTAAGAAAAATTAAAAAATGTTTCCGTGCCTCCATAGGCAAAGTTCCAAAAACACATTCATGTAATACTGCTGAAGGTAGTGATGTATCTACAGATGAAGAAGTTGGGGATGTGATGACTGATTAAAATAATTCAGATTCCATAAATACGCCAAGCTTCTCTGGGAGTTTCAGGATATTTAGAGAATTAAGTTTATTAACTTTCATGGACAAAATGTCTACTGAAGAATAGGAAGTACATGATCAATCACTGGCACAAGCAATATATACGAGTGGTGCACCACTTCCTTTGACATTTGACAGAAAACCCACACTGGATATAACACTATAAACGGATCCGCCCATCTAATAAGCTGCCATCACGTTACCCTCCCTCCATTCCGCTTTTGGACAAAGATTGTGATAGGATCCATGAAAAGGTGGCCCAGTAAATTCTTGCTTCTGAGTCCTTTCCTCTTATGTCAGATGTCTGGACAGATATATGTGGAAATACCCTGATAAATGTGATATTTGCCACACCGCAACCAGTGTTCCTAAAATATGTAGAAACCAAAACGTCACGTCATATGGAGGAGTACATAGCTAAGATTCTGAGTACTGAAATTGAATAAGTTGGTGCTTTAAAGGTACAAGCAATGGTGATTGATGATGCAAGTAGCATGAAGTTTGATTGACAGATTTTAAGACAAAAGTAACCTCATTTGGTGACATTTAGTTGTCTTGCCCATGGCCTCAATCTAACTCAAATATATCAGAAATATAGATTCAATGGAGAATGTCATTGAAAGCTGCAAAACAATTATTAATTTCTTCGCTACGCATCATGTGGCTAATCAAACTCTGAAGATGATACAGATTGAAAGAGATTGTAAAGAAAGTGCACTGTTTTGGCCGGTTGAAATACGTTGGGATTCTACAGTGAGGTGCTTAGATAGAATACTGAGATCTAAAAGCTGCCTTCAGTGCGCATCTATTGACGGCGCAATGGAGAAAATTCTTCCATAACACTTAAGAAAGCAGATTTTGTACAATGATGACTTTTGGGGAAAGGTGTAAGGAGCACATGACATTCTTAAACCGATTTATGATGCCATACAAAAGTTGGAAGGTAATACACCCAAGAGTCAGAAGTACTTGATATTTTCTACAGTTTGGTGAACCAAATCTAATAAAAAATTTCATCCTCTCACCTAAACGAGAGTGAAGAGAAAAATGTGAATGATATAATTCATAAAAGGATATAATTTTGCTCACATCCAATTCAGTTGGCTGAAAATCTCTTAGACCCTAACTGACGTGGTGAGAATTTATCAGAGGAGGAACTGTCGGATGCTTTGGACATAATCATGGACATCGCTCAAAGAATCCCTAGTGTGAGAGAACTGGCCGTTATTACAGATGTGGCAGAGTACATAAATAAGGATAAATTATGGAGTCGAGATTTGATATGGGAAGCTGCAGCCATGTCTCCTCTAGCATGGTGGAAGGGCTACTGCAATACAAGGAATTTGTCCATCATTGCAGTGCAAATCATAAGCATTCCTGCAACTGCTGCTTCATGTGAGCGAAACTGGAAGGCCTTCAGATTGATAAAAACAAAGAAAAGAAACAGACTTACCAGTGAAGGAACAGCTTAGTTGGTTTCACTTGCCAAGAATCTGTCTTTTCTCTTTGAACCAGGACCATCAACATAAAACGGAGTGGAAATAATAGAACCAAGCTCAAGCCACAAGACTGTTTCTCCTGAGCTAGACATGTCTGAAAGTGATAGTGTTGGGAAGTTTGATTCACTCATGTAAGTGATTTTGAAATTCGATTTCGAAGGAAGAAGGAGGGGAAAATATAGGTGCTTTAGTGCTTTTCTGAACCTAATTTTAAATTTTCTTAATATAATATACTTAACAAATTATAGTATTTTTTATACAAGTTATTTAATGTCTATGATACTGAGGTTAGAAAGGGTGTCTTGAAGAACTAACCTAAAATCAAATTAGTGTCGGTCTATGATTGTGACTTGTTTCAACACTAGGGCCGGTTGCACAAACATCATATTGATTCTTCAATCACCGGATTGTCAATCAGCTTAATCATAGATCAAGAAAAATTTGGATTGCAACAAAGTTAACTAGTGATCAAAAACTCCGATCACCTGACCACAGATTTGACCGGAGAATCAAATAAAACTAACATGGCAACCTTGTAAAAAGTTCGTTTCGAACAGCTGATTGTTGTGACATAACCTAAAAGTATACACCAGATTGGCTTTGTGAATATATTTTTTTCTTTATTTGTTAAATTAATACATGTAAATTTGTTTGAAATTATTAATAGACGTTTGTATTAATGTATTACTATAGTTAGGTTATAAAATGAGCTTTTAAAAGTATTTATATTATTTCAAAATAACATAATGAGTGAAAAGAAATCCCGAAGTCTCAACTTTAATTTATCTAAACCTCATCTCAAATTTTCTATCATTATATTTAAAGAAAAGTTCATATCTTTCTCGTAGTTGTCTTGAAACTTGAACATTTTCTATAACCTCGTTATATAAATTAAAAACTTCTTCATCTGAAGACTCCATACGTCACATTTATGAATCAAACTCACATTAGAAATAAATTGAATTATATAAAAAATATACTTATTAAATATTACTTAATAAATAAAGATTATAAAGTACAAATTATATTTATCAAGAACATAACAGTTACAGGTTATGTTAACCATCAAAACACTGATCGGGGAATCAAACAGTTGATGGGAGAAAATTGGCTGGTTAACTTGACCAGAGATTTGATCGACAATCACGTCCTAATCGTTAATGGTGCAACTGAAAATGAAGTTTGAGACACTGATTGGAGATCAACATACATCTGATCTCTGATCAAGCCACTGATTGTTGTTTGTGCAACCGGCCCTTAGTATTAAACATAAAAACCTTTTGTTTCAAATATATTTGTATAAAACCAATATATTTTGAGATATTGGCATATATATATATTGAGATATTGGCAATTTCCCAGACCTAAATTTAATATATATATATATTAAATTTAGGTTTGGGAAATTACCATGCTATTTGCTGAACAGAGATGTTACTTTTTTTTCCAATATGTTTCATTTATGCTCTTTGATAAAGTTTTTCTACACAATATTTAATGTCTCGTCTAAAGTGTTTTACAAGTTTTATGTAAATCTCTCCATTTTTAAGCAAAGGAGCAAGAAAGTATATTCTGTGCATCGTACCATTTATTTAACTCGCTCTTCAAGCAAATGCAGGTACACTTCTTCTAAACTCAATCTTTAACACCCCTAACACACTAGCGTAATTAATAGGCTACATAAGCCTAGGCTATAGCCTGAGTGGTTCGTAAGACGTGGTGACAAAAAACTTACCTTATATAAAAAATGATAGCCTCAAACACAAAGGTTTTTAAGATAATAATTATTCAGACCTAGATTTGTTCATTGTTTTTATTTTAATGTAAGGTTTGTCATGTTTAATTAAAATCTTATCTTCATTTTATATTGTCCAACGTTAGCTTTCTTTCTTTGTAAAATTTATTTGTTTGTAATTTTATAATCCTGTTTTTTTAAATAATATATCAACATATCATCTCATATTTAATATTCAACATTGATTGCTTAGTGCGGAACAAACTACATTGGAATGAAATAATCTTGATTAATTTCTTATCAAAATTATTAGAATAAATTAAGTTAATTATGTTTAAAAGAAACTCTCCATAAAACCTGAAAGGTATCAAGCTTACCTTATTTGATTTTACACTGATGTAGCTTATAATATAGGCCATAGTGTAATCAATCAAGGTAAGACTGCTACCTCTAAAGATAAACGGATAGTAAGTCTACATTGGAGGGTTTTTAATTGAATTTTCAATAATATACTTCTGAGAGGTCCAGTAAATAATACAAGGTCAGATAAGACTTGAAAAGAAATTAGAAGTTTATTGGATCAGAAAATTATGAGTATATTAAAGAATATTCAGACAATGTTGTAAGAATTGACAAATTATGTTACTAAATCATAATAATTTAATATCTTCCAAGCATACAACTTCAATTTTTTAACTTAAATTTTCAAACATCATATATTATAATTATGTAGTCTATATAATGCTAATTTTTAAAATGTTTTATGTTATTTTAATTGTTTCTAATAGTTTAATTCCTTAACATTTTAATAACAAATTTTTAACTTACCACATAAACTATACAGTACCACATTTTCTTTGTCCATCCTATCTTTTATAACATTCTTTACAAACTGTTTTAAATATTTTATGAAAATATTAATAACATAAAGGATCATTAAAGCTTGTTCTTTTTTTATTCTAATAACAAGACCACGTGGCCCAACGGATAAGGCGTCGGACTTCGAATCCGAAGATTGCAGGTTCGAGTCCTGTCGTGGTCGTGTTTTTTTAAATTGCCACACTAATCCAGTATTTGTGTTTATTAGAACCTCACAAAGTTCTTGAAAAGTTTTTTTTTATCACCGCGTCTTACTACCCATTTAAGTTATACGTTTGTGTACTAATAATTACACTAATGGCTTTAGGGATTAGAAAGATTATGTCAAAGGAAATATACCCATATTTGCGTGGAGGGAGAGTGGAAAACCGTTTTGGAAAACCACCCTGAGTGAACCTGACCTATATTCAAGCCTCGATCACCCAATCATTGGCAGTCTAGTCTATTGCGAGATTGTCGCCTTAGACTATGCGGCAACATAAGCGGGTTTTATATTGCTAATCTTGTTAATGAACACTAACCAAAATAATAGAAAGTTAAACTTAACACTAGTTTTTTATAAATTATTGTCAACTAACTGAACTCTATTTATTGTATATTATATAAACATTCATGTTTACATCCATGTACAGTAATGTTAACGAGTCGTACCTAGAAGAAAAATCATCTAAGTCAACTTTCTTGTTCGTACAGGTCAACAGGCTTTGTATACCTTGATTTTCTTATGAATAAACAGTTAAGACACTTTTCAGAAAATTCAAATATATTTTTTGCTATCAAAACTGGTAGCATTCTACTTCTATTATTATTATTATTATTATTATTATTATTATTATTATTATTATTATTATTATTATTGTTATTGTTATTATTATTATTATTATTATTATTATTATTATTATTATTATTATTATTATTATTATTATTATTATTATTATTATTTACTAACTGGATTTATTATGTGTATGGCAGAATTCGAAACCTTTTAGGGCTTCAAACTCTCTTCTCACTTATACTTTATTGTGATGCCCTTTTTGTTTTTAATATTTTCAATAGCAACATTTTTTGCAAATTTTCCCTTGATCATGTAGGCGTTCATAACCCTTCTCGGGCTTCTCGTGATTAAAAATATTTTTTTCTCAATAGCTCTTATAAGGTAAGCCCTATAGGTCGTTGTATCCATAGTGCCAATTCTAGATTTGTCGAATTCGACATCTATCATAAAAGGAAAGCTAAACTCAGAGAGTTATTCAAGGAAATCCCATACCAATAATTTATCCTGTAGAGGTTCTGCCTATAATATTAAATGTACAATATTATGATTTATTTTTTTGCATATTCTTACTGCTTTTAAAAAATGTATGCTTTACTAACTACTCTTTAGTTATTTGTTATTATTGCTATTTTTTTATTCTTATCATTATTATTTACTATTTTTTCGTAACTATTCATTAGTAAATATAATTATTTAAGTATTTTTGTTTATATTATTTTCTCGTGTAAATATATGTATTTGTAAGGTACTTGTGTATTCAGTGCTGGCCTGTTATAGGTCTCACGACTGTTGGCCAGCACTATAAAGGAAGTTGAAAGTGAAATTATTATTATTAAGTATTAGTAATATCTATCAAAAGTGACAGGTTCAGATCACATGCTTTGACGCATGAATAAGTGAAAGTTGGTATAGTTACTTTTATAGCTGTCATATACGTCAACTCGTAAGAAAATTGGGTTATAGTTAAGTCCAGCTTATTTTTGTGTCAAACCACTCGGACATTCTAATCACCTATTTTATGACACCGGGGATCCAGTCATAATAGTGTCCATTCAGTCACCGATTAATGTTAATTATATGTAGATTTTAGATTAATTAATGAAAATTTGTAAACTTTGATTTGAAAATCCTAAAAGTAAATTATTTTCATTAAAAAACAAACTAAAATTGGTTTTGTATAACTCAATAAATTGTTGCCGAAAGAAATTGTCATTTTCTGAAATTGTGACTTCACCTTGGAATATTTTTGAATTTTGAAATCATTGGGTACATCTTCGGTGTATAAGTTTCTGAAAAAAAAGAGAGAAGATGTGAATTGTAATCGTAGATCTCAGAGAATAATTGTTGAAAGTACTCCCTTCAAATTTACGTATAGGGGAGCGCCATCCATAGTGGTCCTCCAAGGCATAGTGGTCAGCCCTGTTTAGTTTCTGTATTGGTGCTGCTATCTAGCCAGCACATCGGGAACTTGATCACAATACTTCCCGTGTTCATGCATCTTTTTCAATTTAATTTTATATTATATTTATAGGCCATTATAAACGTACATAACAAGAAATATAATAGCTTGGCTATTTGATACATCATGATATACCCATTCGTACAGTTGTCATTGTACATTTGGCAACATAAAGCTTTCCCAAATCAAAGATGGCTGCTTTATCTGATAGCTCGTGATCTTAATTGATCGCACGTATGTATCTGACGAGTTCTGCATGTCCATAACAGACTCTGCCTTAAAATATGAGTGGAGAATGACCCTGGACACGGGACTATTCCTATACAGCACAGTGATTAGAGAATTGGCGTATCAAACCAAAGGTACCAGGTTTGATTCCCGTGTCTAAGTGTCATTTTTCAATTTAAATAATATTTCCTTGCTTAGCTAAGACATTCCTAGCAATACCAGGCCGTGTTTTTTCATAATATTAGGAAGCAACTCTGTGTTAATGTATCTACACATAATGTAATTATAAGAAAATACGATTAAAATACTGTTACTCCGCAGAAAACTTTTAATAATAAAATATTCTATTAGAAACATTTTCATAATTAATTCTATTTGAATTAGATTCGAATCATTTTAAAATATTAAATTCAGATTCGAATTTGAGTTAGTAAGTAAGGATTCATATTCTATTTGAAATTTAAACTCTTTGATTTGCACAAGCTTATATTTTAAAAAGCGTTAAAAATGAAAAGAATATAAGGTTATAAACTTGTTGGTAATTACAGAACCTAAACACATTCAGGTATACAAGCACACTTGTCAAGGTTTTCGGGAAGCAAATGTGTCAATAAGTTCTCTCGCTGCTATAAATGTAACTGCCTATGACAGGAATATCGGGGTTAGAATCACTCTCAAATGTATTGAGAGGTTTTTTTTCGCTAAATGTTTTTAATTTCTTGAACCCCTAAGCAGAAAAATTATTGTCTTCGTAAAACCCAGAGCTTTTGATTAATGTTTAATTATTTTTATTTGAGGTATTTAACGTGCACTTTCTGAACCGGCTGATTATATTAGCATACGAGAATTTCTACAAGCGAGAGTGAAAGAGTCTACCAATTTTGCTGGGAAAGATATTTTCACATAATTCCCAGGGTTCTTTTACATCCCGCAATCGACATGGGACCGACGGCTTTACTTCCCCTCCGAAGGAGGTTGTGTACGGATTTTTATTGAGCGATAAAAATCCGTCACCACGCCTGGGCTTGAACCCACGAATATCCGCTCCTGAAGCGAGCACTTTACCCCAAGACCACCGAGGTTGACTTGATGGATATCGACGTTTCATGCACGACGCCCTGAACCCGAAAAATTATTTTTTTGCAACGCCATCCGTCTGTGTCTTGGACTAGAACCGAATAGTTTTTACCGGTCGGGCTAGAACTTGGTATCTTTAGTTTTCATAAGATTTTAGATTAGTACCTAATCACTGTTTAACACTACAAACTAGATGGAAACTCTCAATTTCCCATGAAAATGACTTTGTGGGTATTTTGCGTGAGTGGAAACTTCCTATTTCGATCATATCTCTGCAACTATTTAAGATAAGAAATAACCGGCCATCGCAAAGTTGTAATACTAAGTATTTAAACATAAAAACCTTTTGTTTCAAATATATTTGTATAAAACCAATATATTTTGAGATATTGGCAAATATATATATATATATATATATACATATATATATATATATATATAATTTAAGTTTGGGAAATTGCCATGCTATTTGCTGAACAGAGATGTTACTTATTTTTAAATATGTTTCTATAACAGTGTATATTATTTCATGTATGCTCTTTGATAAAGTCTTTCTACACAATATTTAATGTCTCGTCTCACGTGTTTTACAAGTTTTGTGTAGATCTCTCCACTTTTAGGCAAAGGAGCAAGAAAGTCTGTGCTGTGCGTGTAAAAATTGACAAATTATATTACTAAATCTTAAATTTAGAATCTTCCAATCATAAAACTTCAATTTTTAACTTACATTTTCAAATATCATATATTATAATTATGTTATCTGTATAATGCCTATTTTTAAAGTGATGTGTGATAATTTAATTCCTAAACATTTTAAGAACAATTTTTCAACCTACTGCATAAACTATACCACATTTTTTTTGGTCAATCCTATCTTTTATAACATTCCTTACAAACTTCTTTAAATGTTTTATGAAAATATTAATAACATAAAGAGTGATTACATTTTAATATTTATAAAAGTCGACCACGTGGCCCAACGGATAAGGCGTCGGACTTCGAATCCGAAGATTACAGGTTCGAGTCCTGTCGTGGTCGTATTTTTTAAAATTGCCACACTAATTCAGTATTTGTTTTTATTAAAACCTCACAAAGTTCTCGAAAAGTTTTTTTCTAGCACAGCGTCTTACTACCCGTTTGGGTTATACGTTTATGTACTAATAATCACACTAATGGCTTTAGGGATTAGAAAGATTATGTTAAAGGAAGTGTAACCGCATTTGCATGGAGAGAAAGGGTAAAACCACTTTGGAAAAGCCAACCTTAGTTCACCCAACTGAGATTCGAACCTCGATCTCTACGTCATCAGCAGTCTAGCCTTCTAAAACAGTAGCGCGCTAGACCACGCAGCCACCGAAGCGGGTTTGAAAAGTTTGTTTAGAAAACAGATTAGGCTGGATAGTAAAATACTTAAATACATTTTACAATGTCAAGGGTGTGTTTCATATTATAAGCTAACATTACTATACTTACCATTTAAATTGTCATTTTTTTTCCCAGCGTGTCTCATGACCAGTTCGGTTCACACACATCTATATTATTATTATTGTTATTATTATAATTACTATTATCACCGCGTCTTACTACCTGTTCAGGCTATACGCATGTATGATAAATAGACTACTCTAATGAGGTAGGGAGGTGGAAGGAAGCATTTTAGAGGCAATCTACCCACATTTGCGTGGAAGCAGAATTGAAAGCCGTTTATAAAAAAAACACCCTTAGTAGAACCAACCGGGATTCGAACCATAATCTCTCCACCATCAGCAGGCCAGTCTAACACGAGAGGGATGCCTTAGACCAGGGTGGTTCAACGTTTTTCACCGCAAGGGCCAAATCTTACTATCGGTTTGCACCGCGGACAGAAGATATATTTATCAACCACATCAACTTAATATAGACCTAATAACAACACTTAATGAACAATTACTTTCAATATTTATATTAATATATAAATATAAATAATATTTTTGGTTGGTAGAATCTTTCAAATTTTATTGCCAGAAAAAGTTTACCCTCTCAAAAATGCTGAAATATGTATGCACACACACTTTTACAAATCAACTTATTACTACACAATATATATCATTCTTAATAAAATAAATACGTAATAAAATGCAATCATGACCTTTTTAAAAGATACTATTTTTATTTGAATCATTAAATATTTCACATTTGGTGCCACATAAGTGCCACCCAGCAGTTCTCTTTAATTTTTCTCCAGAATACTATGAGGACTACATTTTCAGTGAACGCGGGTCGCATTTAGCCCGCGGGTCACCAGTTGGGCCACAATGCCTTAGACCATTTGGCCATGGAGGTAGGTCGCAACTATATTAATCCCGTTAATTTGCTAGTAATGAATAAGTTATAATTTAGAGTAAAATTTATCCGCATTTACGTGATCGGAGAATGGTAAATCATGGTAAAATTCATCCTCAATACACACGGTTGGGTGACCTCCCTGTCACGCCAAAACCAGACTAAATTAACTTTACATTTAGATCACGTGCCCACAAGTTGTGTTTATATTTTTTAAATTACAGTCTAAAATATTTGTTTGCCGCAAGCACCATTCATAAGCAATATTTTGCCAAAAATAAATAAAAATTGATATAGTAAGTCAAATATAAATTACATCTAACAAAATTTGCTTTGTATGGTCGACATCCAAAGAGAAAACAAATACTAAAGAGAAAACAATCCAAAACAATTTATTCGCAACTCAATACAAAAACAATTGCTCTCTCTCTCTCTTGAACGAACAAAAAACAATCGAAATGCGAATCAAAAAAAGTATTTATTTTTCAATCTAGAAACACTTCTCTAATTATTATCCTATCGAATAATTGATCCATGCATGCGGTGTTTTCGCCTGTAGTCTTTTAAAATCGATAATCGGTTAAAAACAAGTTTATTATTCTAGAAGAGTTGTATCAACACCTAACAGATGGCTCTCGCGTAGTAAAATGTTTCCCTGAGATGAAAAAGAAGAAGAGACATTGATAAAACTGTGCTTGGCATTTCGAAAATCAAAAAACTCTGTAAACAGCAAAAGCAAATGATGGAGAACTCTAGAAGTGGGTTTTATGATCATAATTTAAAAGAGGGTGTTGATTTATAACAAAACAAACTTATTTAATCTAAATGAAAAGACGAGTATTTTATGAAAATGTTCTATAAATATTAAAAGCCCGCTTGATTATGAAACAATTTACACAAATAAAGAGGCCGCCTACTTGAAATAAAATATTCCAAGCCCTGGTATTTTTAATGACAGTTCCAAAATGTCATAACAGACAATTATGAGATAATTGAGGATTGTTTTAGTGGTTTCAAAATGGAACCCAAAAAATGCTTACGTAATACTTCAACGCCCCCTAAACGTTGCGGGTCATATCCCAAATGGATGCAATGTAGGAAGGGGACAGTTTTTTTTTCATTTGGGACTTATCACGTTGGTTTTAATATCCACCCTCAAAGTAAAGTGGATTGAGCCATCTTAAGGTCAAGTTCCTACCTTTTATCATTTAGATTAGGTCGTTAGTAGCACTCTGTTGAATATATGAACTAACAAACATCTAAAAAAATATATAGAAACTTTGAATTGAAGAGAGTATGTTAACCTCTTCAAAGAATGCAATAACATTCATTTCAAATGAGGTTGGTAAACCATCCTTTAGATGAAACCACCAAAATTAACCTGGCCACAATTAAGCTCCAGGTGAAACCACCAAAATTAACCTGGCCACAATTAAGCCACAGGTGAAACCACTTAAATTAACCTGATCACGGTTAAGCCCCATGGGGAACCCACTCAAATAAACCTGGTCACGATTAAACCCATGGTGAAACCACACAAATGAATCTGATCACGATTAAGCCTCAGTAGAAACCACAAAAATTAACCTGGCCACAACTAAGCCACAGGTGAAACCACTTAAATTAACCTGATCACGGTTAAGCCCCATGGGGAACCCACTCAAATAAACCTGGTCACGATCAAACCCATGGTGAAACCACACAAATGAATCTGATCACGATTAAGCCTCAGTAGAAACCACAAAAATTAACCTGGCCACAACTAAGCACACAGGTGAAACCACTTAAATTAACCTGATCACGATTAAGCCCCATGGTGAACCCACTCAATTGAACCTGGTCACGATTAAACCCATGGTGAAACCACACAAATGAACCTGATAACGATTAAGCCTCAGGAGAAACACCAAAAAAATTAACCTGGTCACGATAGAACCACAGGTGAAACCACCAAAATGAAACTTATTACGATTAAACCCATGGTGAAACCACACAAATGAAGCTGATCACGATTAAACCCATGGTGAAACCACACAAATGAACCTGATCACGACCCATGGTGAAACCACCCAAATGAACCCGGTCAGGATTAAACCTCGGGTTAATCCACCCAAATGAAACTGGTCATGAAAAAAAAACCTGGATAAAACCATCCAAATGAACCTGATCACGATTAAACCCATGGTGAAACCACCCAAATGAACCCGGTCAAGATTAAACCTCGGGTTAATCCACCCAAATGAAACTGGTCATGAAAAAAAAAACCTGGATAAAACCATCCAAATGAACCTGATCACGATTGAGTCAAAAGTGGGATATATCTTGCCAGTCACCCTATACCCCGACTTACAGATGTCGAGTCTTGTGGAGTGGCGTCCTCCCCCCATCACTCAACGACGCGGACTGGCAGATGGCGGTTGAGGGAAAGGAGAGGACCTAACCTATCTCAAGCTTCTGGGGCTTTGTGTAGGTAGGGTAGGTCCCCATTGTTCCGACCACCCCCACCAACATACCTGTACACTGTGCAGAACAACAGAACAGACTGCAATCCAGTCTACTTGGTCCGACAGCGGGTGGGCGGATAGACTCGGTTCACGATAACTTTGCCCTTACTGATACTTCAAAAGTTACTCAAAATTAGTTCTATATTTATCTACCTCGCTAATAGGTTTATTCAAATTTACAGTTAAAGAATTAACGTCATTATATAAATATATTCAAGAGGTGAATAAATCTGGAGCGATCTTTAGTGATTTTACATTTTTCAGAAACGTCAGAATTATCGCGAACGTACTGTAGCTCAGTTGAGCGGCCCAAATATCTAAACAACAACGAGGCTTCATTTTAAAATACAATTTTCTTTTTATTTGGGTTTAAAGGAGCGTTAACTTGTCCAAGTTCTTGGAGTAGACCGGATCTACACACTAGAAAAGTAACGGTCGGGAATATTTAAGGTGGGATGAATGGGTTCGCCAGCTAAGAGCAGTATTTTGGCAGTTTTTAACAATGAAAAGATGCTAGCCGCTTTGGTGACTTCATGGTCTAAGGCGCTACTCTCGCAGTAGACTAGACTGCCGATGATGAGGATATAGAGGTTTGAAACTTGGTCAGGTGTACTGAGGGTGGTTTACCTAAAATGGTTTTCCACTTTCCCTTCACCCAAATGCGGGTGCACTTCCTATAAATATAGCCTTCATAATCCTTAGAGATATACACGAGCGTATAGCCAGAACGGCTAGTAAGATGCGGTGCTAATAAAAAAATAAGTTCCTCATCCTACATTTAGTTTAAATTCATCCCGTGCTAAGGATCATTCTTCACTCGTAGTTTAAGGCTAAGTCTGTGATGGACGTCAGTTACATATGAGTTATCAGACACCACAGCTGTCTGCGACTCGGGAGGACTAATATTCTGCCAAGTATATAATACAAGATTTTATTATTATTATTATTATTATTATTATTATTATTATTATTATTATTATTATTAGCACCGCGTCTTACTACCCGTTCGGGTTATACGCACTTACGCTAATGTGCAATGGTAGGGTGATTGTGAGATGAAATGGAGGACCTACAGTTTAACGTGGAATCCGAACCACGGTGGAGGCCTGGCATTCCTCACATTCACAAGTTGTGATTAATACACGTCTTGTCAGAGGTGAAGGAAGGGTTTGGCAATCAGATAAATCTGTGCCGGGACCGAGGATTGAACCCCGGACCCTCAGCACAGAAGTCTGACACCTTACCCCTAGACCACCAGGTCACCCAATACAAGATTTTAATTAAATATAATGCAATTAATATCAACATACACGTCCATTACAGACTTAGCCTTAAGTTATGAGGGAAGAATGAGCCTGATCATGGAATTAATCTTGAACAGCTCAATGGTAGAGCATTGGTGCGCTAAGCCAAAGGTCCCGGCTTCGATTCCCTTGTTCAGGTGACATTGTGATTTAATTGATATGTGGTTCCTTTTATATAGCCTAGTGGCATTTCCGTAGTAACAAAGATTTGCATCCTGTGTGTTGATATTCATGTTACTGAGCTAAGGGTCCCGGGTTCGATTCACGGCATGGCTGAAAAATTTATCATTGGTGAAATGTGGGTTTATTTATCCTTCCACAGTTATGAAATAAGAGCGTTCATCACATGCCCACCAACTCGGTGATACAATCGGCTTGAAATCGTAAATTTACACGAACACTATTCCACGTGGATCATTTCTGATTGAACATTAATGGAGATAAAGAGTTAATAAAAGTTCCTAATACTGAACATTGTTGACATATTAAATGATATTTGATAAAAACTGCATTGAAAAGGCCGTTTTTGACCATTTTAGAATGGCTTCACAGATGACCACTGTGCACAAATATTCATTTGTCATAATAGATACATACTGTAGTTATTAACAAGAAACTTTGTCGCTTTGTCCCCCATCGTCACCGCGGAAAATTTTAAGTAATCATTCAAATACGAATGCACTGCACACATTTCTGGCATCTTTTCTTGTTCCTATTAACTTCCATACAGCGTACAACCCGAACGGGTAGTAAGACGCGGTGCTAATAAAAATAAAATAAAATAAACTCCATACCTCGTGCTAGCCGGGAGTTGAGTTGGGCCGGTCTGCTATGATGAACGCTCTTAGCGGCTGGGGACTGGATGCTATGCCTGTCCTAGTCCTAAAGTTATATTTTAAGGCATATGAAGCTACGACAGGCTTAGCCAGCTGGTAGTGGAAAATATATGTCTTGAATAAAAAGCTGACCCAGGTCACAGGCTGGAAACAGTAAAGGCTGTAAAACAACTAAGTAATTTTTTCCATTTCTCTTGTGTTTGTGCTATAAAATTGTGAAAAGTAATGTTAAATCTAAAAAAAAAAGCTAAGATATTAGCTCTTTCCTTAAAACTGAAAAATAGATATAAATATCTGCGTAAAATACTATTCAATATACAAGAAAATAAGACATTTATATTCAAAATTACATATAATTTATTTGTAAGTTTCTCATGAAAATGAAATTGCTGGTTTATAAAATTATGTGCCTTCACTGCAAGATAGAACAACCGTTTTTCTCTGTAAATATAACCATTATCGATCAGGTTGATAAGAACAAGATGTCTGCAAAGTGCCTCTAGTACAGGGGTATCAAAAATCTGTTTCTGGGTGTCACTAAAAAAGTTGGATATTACTAAAATTTTAGAAGTAGCTTTTTTTTTCTAGCACCGCATTTTACTGCTCTTTCAGGTTATAAGCTTATATACTAATTACGATATTTATTTTAGTGATTAGGAAGGTTATATTTATAGAAGGTGTACCCGCATAGAGGAAGAAGAGTGGGAAAATATTTTTTTTTAAACCATCCTCAGTACATCAGACTGAGATTCGAGCCTCGATCTCCCCGTAATCGCTAGTCTAAGGCGAGAGTAGCACGCTAGACCAGGCGACCACCGAAGCGGGTTTTAGGCCCTTCTTAAAATTCCAAGGAATCGTATAAATTGAACCAACTATGCACTTACAGCTACTGACAGATACTGTTATTGATAATATTAGTGTCTTCCTGAATTCAAGTGCCTTGTACGAATAATAACTCTTATGTTTATAGTTCCTGATACATTAAGTCCTAGACTTTAGCTGTTAATTCATTTTGATGGTTTCCACGCAGGTTGAAGAACTGTGCAAGTTGAATGATGCTTAATATGACGATGTATATTTGACACTATGCATGTTTCAAAGAATAATTAAAGTTAAACAGGCTCTGTTTATGGAAAGAAAGCTGATAGAAAATGACTCACGCTCACGGTAGGAAAAAAAAAATGGCGATGAAGAGGGTTTGAAATGTGTGGGACCCACTGACTCAATCATCGCCTTATTTTCCTAAACCCTGGGCCTGTAAATTTGAAACTTTGCTCGCCCCATATAAATGAAAATATATTTAATTGGGATATTTCAAAACAAGTTTTTAAATGGGGTAAAAAACTACAATTTGGCAGACAGGTAGAGAGACAAATTCCAGATAGCCAAATAAATCTTAAAATTTTAAATTTCTAATATAGAATTGGAGAGTAAAGGAGGTTGAAGGAGAGGAGGAGCTCAAAATTTCAAAAACTAATAGTAAGCAACTACTTTCTAGTGCGGTAAAAAACTTAAATTTGGTAAGCAGGTGGTGGTCTCAAAATTTCCTAAACTAAAATAATAAATTATTTTTCAGTGTGGCAGGAGATTTAATTTTTTTGTGTGGGTATAAGAATCACCCCGAACAAGCATTAATATCATATCTGATCCTTAAATTTCAAAATGAAGAAGCAGTAAATAGGGAATGGCGATCTCCCCAAGATTCCTAAAACTAATATAAAAACACTTTTAGTGTGATGTAAAATTAAAGTTCAACATTTAAGTCAATAGAAACTCCCAAATAGCCAAATGACGTCTGAATTAACGAATTTCAAAAATGAGGCCTGGGAAATTGAAGAGATAGAAATTGTGCAACTAATAGAGATCACTACTTTACGATGTAGTTTAAAATTGAAATTTGACAAGCAGCACGTAAATAAACTATACAGGATAGACAAATAAATTTTAAAATTCCCAAATGGAATTTGGTAGCTCAAAAGGGGTGGGGGTGAGAGGGAAATAGCCTAAAATATTTCCAAAATTATTATAAAATTTTATTTTTGTTATGGAATAAAATTAAAATTTCTCAAGTTTTTAAAAGGGCCACCCTATAATAAATATAAAAGCTGGAAAGTTTGGGAATTTAAAAACAGGGAGAGGGAAATGACCAATAGAAAAATAACTTCTCTATGTGGTAGAAAATTTGAATTTTGTACAGGCGGAGGGAAAAAATCTAAAAATAAACTATTAAAAAAAAGAATATCTTAAAGAGGATCCATTAGCGTTGCAAAATCAAAGCTAAAATTCGAAGAATAATTAGCGCTTATCTAGCAGCGATTTAACAATTAAAATAAACAAATTCTGATGACCCGTTTTTGTAACAGAATATAAGTTATTATTTATTCATGCTATTTGATGAACTATGATGCTCTTTTATCCCAACATATTTCTGTAACAATTTCTATTAGTTCGTTCATCTTATTTTATGAACGTGCTTAGGTAAAGATTGCATTGTTAATGGTTTGCGTTTGTTTGTACACCCAGTTTGTGGACAAGGTATTTTTTGTCTAAAATATTTAAATTTTAATTTAATAACTACCATAAATAGTTACTGATTGCCATAGTTATTTTAGTACTGTACAGCGAGGAACTATCAAAAAGTGGGCAGCCGGATGTAGACCGTTCTAATTTGATATAATTTTGGTGCTGCTTAACCGTACGAGGAACAGGTAAAACTGTTAGTATTTGTATTAAGTTAAAATAAAGTTCTTAGACACGAATCAATTTTTCTTCTAAGACTATTCGCCTTGCCTCAGACAGTAGAACTCTTACATCCTGAGGTGAATTTGAAATTCGATTACTAATGCTGTTCGAATGTATTTTCTCTCTTCATGCATAATTTATTTCGAAGGTAACAATGGTTGCTACGCTAGCGTATTCTTGTTTTTATACTGCAAGTTTGTTTTTAAATTAAACGCTTCAAAATACGGTGAGGTGACTTTTTTTTTCAGTGGTCGAATGGTCTAAGGCGTCACTCTCGTAATATACTTGCCTGCCAATGACGAGGAGATAAGGGCTTGAATCCCAGTTGGGTGTAATTAGTGTGTTTTTTCCTAAAATAGTTTCTCACTCACCAACCACACAGATGAGGGTTTACTTATTCTAAATTAAACTTTACTCATCCTTAACACAATAGCGTAATTAGTACATAAGCGTATAACCCAAAACGGGTAGTGATTGAGGGTTGGTGACAAAAATAACCAATAGATTTTGAATCTGGTTGTATGCTATTACAATAAGTAAAAATTACCTTATTAATACATGTTAGCACAGTGAAAGTGGTCGGTTCTTAAGTTTCCATTAATAGCCGTTATATCGCACATTTTGTACGCTGCACTGTGTAAGTTAAAACAATAAATATAGCTAATTAATTTATAATTCTAATAAATCAAATCATGATTTAAAAAAATATAATATGATTTTACATCTTAGTTCATCTGTAATGTCAAGATATAATTTTTTTTGTTAGTGGATGATTATTATTATTAGCACCGCTTCTTACTACCCGTTCGTGTTATACGCACTTACGCTAAAGTGCAATGGTAGGGTGATTGTGAGATGAAATGGAGGACCTACAGTTTAACG
Source organism: Timema genevievae (assembly GCA_902155825.1). NCBI lineage: Eukaryota > Metazoa > Arthropoda > Insecta > Phasmatodea > Timematidae > Timema > Timema genevievae. Next base: position 117,310 of record CABFWO010001311.1, read on the forward strand.
TGGAATCCGAACCACGGTGGAGGCCTGGCATTCCTCACAGTCACAAGTTGTGATTAATACACGTCTTGTCAGAGGTGAAGGAAGGGATTGAACCCCAGACACTCAACACAGAAGTCCGACACCTCACCCCTAGACCACCAGGTCACCGTCTGTTAGTAGATGATGACTAACGACTTAATATCAGATGCAAGGATGAGGAGTGTAGGAAAAGGAATTGCACCCGCATTCACGCAAGGAGAGGATTAAAAAACATATCTATAATTATTGAGAAATCGCATTCCAAGTGCACTTAGCCAAAATTCGAACCTCGACCTCCCTATCCCAGACAATCAATTCATTGAGAGTCTGACTGTAGACAGCGTGACCAATGATGTGGTTTTGTGGACGCAATTATATATATTGCTTCTTTATACCTGTTCAGGCTATACGCATAGGTCCGTTCAATAACTACCCTAATGGGGTCGGAATGGGGGAAGGAAGCAGTTTAGAGGTAATCTACCGACATTTACGTGGAAGGAAATTAGGAAACCATCTAGTAAAATACGCTCTCAGTAGACCTGAGCTAGATTCGAACCCAGTTTTCCTCATCTTCAGCATGCCAATCTAACTAGGAGTGACGCCTTAGACCATTCCACCACTGAAGTGGATCTAAAAAATAGTATTTTTTGGGGTCTTTATGGGGCTTTAAATATTAAAGTCATCCTGAAAAATGTGGATAATATGACTTTCCTCTTTTTCCCCCCTGTAGCCTGCAATTATTAGATCGATAAGAAATAATCAATGGAATTATTTCGTTAAATTTTTAAGATTTTCTAAATCATACAAATGAGGGTGAATTTCCCATTCTGGAACAATGTCATCCCAATTTACCTGATGTTAAAACTAAAGTTTTGTCATCTTGGTATATATATATATTTTTAGCACCGTGCCTTAGTACCCGTTCACGTTATACGCCTATGCACTAATTACACTAATGGGTTTGGGATTAGGAAGGCTTAATTTATAGTAAATACACCCACATTTTCTTGGAGGGAAAGTGGGAAACTATTTAGTAAAAACCACCCTCAGTGCACCCAATCGGGATCCTTTGAAAAGTCTCCCATCTAACGCCGCTATGCTCATGACAGATATTTAACAACTGTTGATATCTCCATGTGAAAAAATTTAAACGCTATGTTTAAACTAGAGCAATATTTTATTTATTTTGTCAAAAAAAAAAGTTTCGCTATAAAACCCAAAAAATATTGTCCTTAACTCGTGCTCCCCACATCCCCACCTTAAACGAGTTTGACACGTCTGTTGTAAATTTACTCAAAAGTTTGTTTCAACGGCGATCCAGTTTTAGGCAGGGGGTCGTCTTGTAAAACAAAGTGTCGTTATTTGTCTTGTCGTATCGTGACGGCAAAGGACATAGGACCGCCTTTTAGAAGCGGATCCAGGCATCACAGGACTGCAAGTCGGAAAGCCGAGATGCGTCACAGACTTGCTAGGGAGATGCGGTCGGCTACCGGAAGACACGTGTCTCCCTGGTAAAATATGTCATCCTGTTCCTCTTTCTTATGGAGACCATGTGATTAAACACTGCCCCACCTCCCGCGCCCTTTTACACAGGGTTGGGACAGCGAAGCGCGCATCATTCTTCTTCCTAGTCATGGCTTTTGTTACATTCGTAAACAAAAATAGTATTTTATGATACATAACCTAAGGATGTTCAGACAGAGAATAGTTATTAGTTATATTATTATTACAATTATTATTGACAGAATTCGAAACCTTTTACGGCTCCAAGCTCTCTTCTCACGTAGACTTTATTGTGATGACCCTTTTGTTTCTTTTAATATTTTCTATAGCAACATTTCTTGTAAATTTACGGTTGAACATTCAGAAAATCATGTCCCTTCGAAATAAAAATTATTATTTTTCTCAGTAACTCTAACAAGCTCGGCCCTCTTGATCGTTGTATCAGTAACGCAAACTTTATATTTGCCGAATTAGACTTCTATCACTAAGGAAAAGTAAAACTCGGAGAGGTATTTAATAGCGTTCATCATAGCAGGCCCAACTCAGCTCCCGGCTCGCGCGAGGTTTGGAAGTAAAAGGGAAAATAAAAGACCAAGATATGCCTGAAATGTGTGCAGTGCATTCGTATTTGAATGATTACTCGAAATATTCCGCGGTGACGATGGAAGACAAAGTGACAAAGTTTTTTGTTAATAACTACAGTGTGTCCCTATTGTGACAGAGCGATGATTTGTGCAAAATGATTATCTGTGAAGTCATTCTAAAATTGTCAAAAACGGTCTTATCAAAGCAGTTTTTAACCAAATATAATTTAATATTTCAACAATGTTCTTCATAAGGAACTTCTATTAACTATTTATCTCCATTAATGTTTAATCAGAAATGATTCACGTGTAATAGTGTTAATGTAAATTTACGATTTCTAGCCGACTGTATAACAGAGTTGATTGGCATATGATGCACGCTTTTAAGAAACGCAAGTGAACATTACGACCGCCTCTGTGGTCTTGTGGTCAGAGAGCACTGGTTACTGATCCAGAGGTCCCGTGTTCTATCTCCGGCGCTTCCAGATTCTTCTCTGAAGCAGTGGGTCTGAAACTAGGCCATCTCAGCCTCGTGAGGACAATTAATGAGGATCTACTTGAATGAAAAAGTAGCGACTCCGGTCTATAAAAGTGAGAATAACGGCTGGAGGTTTCGTTGTGTTGACCACATGACACCCTGTATCCGCAAATGTTGGCACTTTATTTGCCAACAAGCGGCGACTGCTCGGTCAGTACAGCTCCCTTATGGGCCATTCAGCTATTAGTTAGCTATCAAGGGAACATAATACCCAATCATTAAGTAGATTAACGATTGCCTTAGTCCCCCCTTATCCTAAATACCTGTCTTTATATGATTATATTTCTACATAGGATTGTAATGGTGCCTACTCGTTGGAAGCCACTTTTTTTTATTGATACGGTTCATAGTTCATGGTTCGCGGATGTCACTATATTTTGTAATGGGATACCCTCACTACATGCGGTGATAGTTCACTATGGAAACTTTTTATCAGGCTATAATTGAAATCACTTACGGTATGGAAATGTAATGGATTATTTACCCAGCGTCGTTGCTCTATTGAACAGGCTGAATATGCGATATGATATCACACGTGCTGCTATTTCACTTCTTAGGAAACCAGGATAATTAAAATGGGAATGGATCAAAATCGATCCAATATAGTAACCGAAGTGGAATAATTTTACGGTCCTGATTCTGATTAGGTGATTAATAAAAAAGAAAAATGTTTTCTCTTGGCAAACGCAGGTCTTGACTGCTCTGCGACTATTAGGAGAGTTATTATTATTATTATTATTATTATTATTATTATTATTATTATTATTAGCACCGCGTCTTACTACCCGTTCGGGTTATACGCACACCGTTCGGGTTATACGCACTTACGCTAATGTGTAGTGGTAGGGTGATTGTGAGATGAAATGGAGGACCTACAGTTTAACGTGGAATTCGAACCACGGTGGAGTCCTGGCATTCCACACATTCACAAGTTATGATTAATACACGTCTTTTCAGAGGTGAAGGAAGGGTTTGGCAATCAGATAAATCTGTGCTGGGACCGAGGATTGAACCCCGGAACCTCAGTACAGAAAACCGACACCTTACCCCTAGACAACCAGGTCACCATTATTAAGAGAGTGTCCTTCCGCTTGTCAATAGGGTTGTTTACAAATATTTGGCTTCTAGAATATTTTAATGACGGGATGCATTCGTCCATCGTCTCTTCCCTCTTGTCCTTCGAAAAGATTTTGCCTGGGTGACTGATAGAGAGAGACAGAAGGATAATGCATAACGTAGCTATTTACTGCAAAATTTAGTGTAAATTATATAAATTTTGTATATTATGTTGGATTAGATATGATTATCTCTATTAATTGAGCAAAAGGGATGTGTAAAATATGATCGTTACAGGATCAATGTGAGAGACGCGCGCTTTCTTGTAAATTTGCTTAGGACGAGTTTAGGGGGTAAATGGTGAGGATAGTCACCAAGTTGATATAAGAATTATGAAAATACACCTTACAGCTGTAACAAAACATTGATGAACGTCGATCTTTGATAGACAGGACGAGTTTAGGGGGGAAATGGCTATGAAAGTCACCAAGCTGATATGGGGCCGTTCTTAAACTATGTAAGACCTTTTTTTCCATGATTTTCGATCCCTCCCTCATCTTCCCTGCACCCACATAAGAGATTGTAAGATGTTTTCCCTCCTCCTCCTCCTCCTCTATCTTTGATAATTTTTAACAATTTGGTAAATTATATTATTTATTTAGTTAAGTTTGTTAATCAAGCGAGTGATATAAAATTTTAGAATACTTTAATTGCAGTAAAATTAGCTGGAACAGATAAGTAAACGAAATATAAGTGACATTTTATAATTAAAATGTCTATTTCCTGACAATTTAAAAAAAGTTTCTCCATAAACATTGATAAAAAACCTTACTTAAGATGTATTCTGACCCCTCCTCCCACCTCGTAAGAAAATCCTGGACTCCTCTCCCACTGCCAATCCTTACGTGATTTAAAGACGGCTCCTATCAAAAACACAGCTTACAGCCTTGCTCTCTGTAACAAAACTCTGTGAACGTCGAGATTTGAGTGACGGACAAGATTTATTGATTACTACGACCCCTGTATACATCGGGAGGCTAGCGGAGGGATGAAGGGAGGTCTGGATGTCGAGGGGGTGGGGGGAGTGGACGAGGGGTGGCATCGGAGCAGATACGGTGCACAACGGAATCGATAGGTCTAAACTTGAATAATGTGGAATTCTACTTTAGAGCTTTAGCCCTTTTTTTGAAAAAAAAAAGTTGTTGGTTGCAAAATATTATTACAAGTTTTTCACGGTATCCACACCAGTGGTCACGTGGACTAGGGCATCAGTCTATTTTGGTGTGTCTTGCCAGTGATGGAGAGGTCGGGGTTCTAATCCCGGTCGTGTACACTGATATTTTTTTTTCCCCCTCAAATAGTTTCTCACTGGGTACAACACTTAACGTGTCCGACACCTTAGCTCAGTCGGCAGCGTGTCTGGTCTAGTGAGTTAAAGATGCCGGTTTCGAATCTCGACATGGCTGAAAACTTTATCATTGGTGAAATGTGGGTTTCCCCTTTCACAGGGATAAATTAACGGCAGGGGGATGGATGTTGTGTCAGTTCTAGATTTAAGTTAGTTTGTAAATATTGTGCGGATACAATAAGTCGGTTCAGAAAGTGCACGTTAAGTAAACTCCATTCACGGTAGGAATTACTCTTTGAAAGGTCTTTTTTCCTAACAATATCCCACTATATAATAGCTTTCTGGTAGGGAAAAGGGCCTTTCAGAAAACAATCCCTATGGCGAACAGACTTTACATCAAATACATTAAATGAAATGAAGAAAATACGTTTAGTTAAGGAACAAAACATTTTTGACATACCTTGATTTTCTTAGAAATTGACATTTGGAGCATCTTTTAGAAAAAAAAACAACATATTTTTTGTGGCCAAAATTAATAACATCTTTCTATATTAATATTATTATTATTATTATTATTATTATTACTGTATAGTTATTGATAATACGTATCTATCAAAAGTGGCAGCTGCAAATTATATGACTTGACGTATGAATACGTGAAAGTAGTCTAGAAACTTATTCTAGCCATCGGATATGTACGTATTATTTTATATTTTGGATAACCAGTATGCGCCCCCTTACAGGTACGCAATGAAAAATAAATAAATTATGAGTGCAGCCCATCCCCTATTTTGTTAGACAGTATCGTATTGGACGTAATTGTTCCTTGTACTTGGACAAAGGGGGTGGGGGCTGAATAAAACACGTTCTTTCAAAACAATCTTGATTAAATATTTATTCACATTATTCCATTTTACGATTTGGAGCATAATTAATGCTGGCAACACTGAAGTTGAAGATGGGCACACATTAAACTCAAAATGTGCTAGGAATACATTTTAATATTAAACATTTTTTTTTAAATAAATTTCATTCAGGAGTTATTTGTAAGTCATTCTTATCAAATTTATAAAAATATGATTCTTTGTTCGCTCACTCCAATTAGATTCTGGAGGCAAACATCTCTTTACCATCACATCGGGAAAGATATATTATTTTAATTTTGGGAAAGGTGGCAATCCTAAGCTCAATCCGCTAATAGCTAAGATTATTATTATTATTAGCACCACGTCTTACTACCCGTTCGGGTTGTACGCACTTACGCTAATGTGTAATGGTAGGGTGATTGTGAGATGAAATGGAGGACCTACAGTTTAACGTGGGATCCGAACCACGGTGGTGGCCTGGCATTCCACACATTCACAAGATGTGATTAACCCAAGTCTCGTCAGAGGTGAAGGAAGGGTTTGGCAATCAGATAAATCTGTGCCGGGACCGAGGATTGAACCCCGGACCCTCAGCACAGAAGTCCGACACCTTACCCCTAGACCACCAGGTCACCGAAATAGCTAAGAAAAAATGGGCTTTGAAGGCTTATGTATATGAAAAAAATCTATCAGACCAAACGACACGCCCATTAATATAAAAAATGTTTGTTGTGTTTGTTTGTGTGAAAAAAGTGCTGGGAGATGGGGTGGGTAGGGGGGAGGTGAGGGAGGAGGGAGGATATGGACATAAAATATATAATGTAATATGTATATCCTTTTGTTGAATTTAAGGAGCATTTTGATGTATACAGCTAAACAACTCTTGAATATTTAGTCGCAAGACTGATTTTAAAATGTAGCCTATGCATTCGATACCTCTTCAGTGTTTTGTATTATATTTTCGCTTAATGTATTTTAACTTGTTACAGTCCTATTGTCATAGGAAGAGTCTTATTTGACAACTATAAAATCTAATAGATTTACTTCCATGAAATCATACGTCAAGTCATGTGATCAGCAGCTGCCACTTTTGATAATATATATAGGCTATAATACTGCGCGTCTGGGCCCAGTTATGGAAAGATTAGCCAGTACTAATGTACCGTTGCCCAGGGCACGCCCGAATATACTAATCGTATATCCTTTCTGTGGAGGCTCTTTCCATGTCCCGATGAGATGAGGTGATGGTGATAGTGAGTACGAGGGTGTGGAACCAGTGGAAACACATAAACCTAACTTAGCCTAACTAACCAAACCCTGGTGACCGTTAGTGTAATTCTCCTATTGAAAAATACCCGACTTACCAGCCGGGAATTGAACCAAAGAACCCTAGGCTAGTAGCCAGGTACACTGACCCCTACACCATGGGACCGGTTACTTTTGATAAATACTATCCATACCTATAAAATATTTTTTTTTATTGTAAAATGTTATTTATTTTGGCAGCAAAATAATGTTGCATATTCTAAATTCTAAGTGGCTCTTTTTATGAAAATTAAACTGTACTAAAATATTTTATGATCTTGTGGTGGAAGAGAGGGAAATACCCGAATATCCCCCCTCCCTCTCCTTTTGGTGCTCCACTGAAATCAGACAAACGCAAGTCTTGAACCGATCCAATGCTTTGTCTCCTTGACTGCGTCAACAAACCGACAAGGCAGCACGAACATTATAACTGGTCGACCAACCTTTTCATGTGGCCACTCAAATGACCACTGCATGAAAAAAAAAGCACACACAAAGAACCAGACAATCTCTTTTCTTTTTTAAAAAGTTTCAATTGCTGCAATTGTTGGTCTCCCCTGGAAGTGAGGCATCCCGGAGGACCAACGTGTATGCCGTTTTGCAGAAACGGTTTCAGAAGAAATTCGCAAGGCGAAAACTACACCGCGAATAAGCTAAAAGCCCCGCCCGTCAACCTTGTGATAGCTCTGCGTGACGTCACTCTGAGTGAAGTTGGCGAGCGCTGATTCATCCGCGGCTCGTGACGTATGCGACAAGTCTGGGTCGATTCACAACGCGGGGGGACAAGGAAGTAACATCTTCGTTTTATTCGTACATTCAGGGTCGTACTTAAGGGGGAGAAGAATAATTTGTGGGTGTAATCCCCTTCGAATTAATATCAAACTAATAATTTACAAACTCGTTTCGTTGATCGAGTGGTCGAAGGCAACGTTTTTCAAACTGTGCTCCATGAAACTCTTGGGTTCCGCCATTATTATCTCAGGCTCCACTCACGGATTATATAATATTCTTAATTTTTTTTCACATTATAAATAGCATCATTAAATAGTATTGCCAACTTTTTTGAATCTGAATAAAGGTCATTTGCCAAACATACACCAATAATATGTATGGGATTTTTTTCCGTTTATTTTTACAGTTTTATACTTGTGAAATTTAAGAACGTTCTCCATAGCAGGCCAAACTCAGCTCCCGGTGTAAGAGGAAAACATTATTCCAGGATATTATTAGTCTGAATGCAAGAAGGACTCTATTAAAACATCGGAACTTACTCAAAAGAACGGCACCTCTTTGACACCAAACAGTGGTAATCTCAATGATGACTAGGAAATTCGTGTTCAAGGATATTGGTGCTACTTTATTCAACCTCTCACACCTTAGTTATTTACCAAAGCTGAATATTTGACATCTAACCTAACCTAACCTAGCCTAATATATGCAATCAAATTAATAAACGTCCAAAAAAAACCACTATCAAATGAGTTCTGATTTGTTCTGAGGTCTGACTTTTGTCCACACACAAACACACACATACATATATACAACTACAATTCCTAAGGACGCATTAACAAATAACCAGTACCTAAACATTTCCTAGTCTAAACATGTCCTACCAATAGGTTCGCGCGAGGTATGGAAGTAAAAGGGAAAAGAAAAGACCAAGATATACCAGAAATGTGTGCAGTGCATTCGTATTTGAATGATTACTCGATATTTTCCACGGTGACGATGGGGGACAAAGTGATAAAGTTATTTGTTAATAACTACAGTATGTCCCTATTATGACAGAATGAAGATTTGTGCAAAATGCTTATCTGTGAAGTCATTCTAAAATTGTCAAAAACGGTCTTTTCAATGCAGTTTTTAACCAAATATAATTTAATATTTCAACAATGTTCTTCATAAGGAACTTCTATTAACTATTTATCTCCATTAATGTTTAATCAGAAATGATTCACGTGTAATAGTGTTAATGTAAATTTACGATTTCTAGCCGACTGTATAACAGAGTTGATTGGCATATGATGCACGCTTTTAAGAAACGCAAGTGAACATTACGACCGCCTCTGTGGTCTTGTGGTCAGAGAGCATAGTTCCTGATCCAGAGGTCCCATGTTCGATCCCCGACACTTCCAGATTCTTCTCTGAAGCAGTGGGTCTGGAACTAGGCCATCTCAGCCTCATGAGGACAATTAATGAGAAGCTATTTGAATGAAAAAGTAGCGATTCTGGTATATAAAAGTGAGAATAACGGCTGGAGATTTCGTTGTGTTGACCACATGACACCCAATTTCCGCAAATGTTGGCACTTTATTTGCCAACAAGCGGTGACCGCTCGGTCTGTATAGCTCACTTATGGGCCATTCAGTTATTAGTTAGCTATCAAGGGAACATAATACCCAATCATTAAGTAGATGATGGGGTGCACGATATTGGGGGTTGTTGCTATTTAATATTCATAATAGTAGTATAAAAACGTGTTTGAGGGCTCCAGTATTTTTTTTTCTGTCTAAGGGATACTTCGGTTGAAAAGCGTTGGAGATCCACGGGTCTAAGGCGTCACTCTCGTAACTGACTGTACTGCCGATGACAGAGTGATAAGGGTTCAAATCCCGTTTGGGTTTACTGAGGGTGGTTTATCCTGTTTCAATCTCCTTCAACTCAAATGCGGGTACACTTCCTCTAAATTCAACATTACGCATGACTATCTCATTAGCATAATATTAGTACATACGTGTATTACCCGAAAAGGTTGTGATACTTTTTTAAAAAAAAACGTTAAAATTGTTTCAAGACAAATCCAATGTTAAAAATAAATGCTCGCCATCTTCAGGGGATTTCACCACAAACAAAGTTACCCCCCCTCGTTCCTCCTAAGGATGTTGGGTAAACTCCTGCGTGCATTCTAAATGCCAGCGATGGCTTTCAATGACTTTATTATAGCCTAACCTAAGGTAAAAGATTGATACCCACAACAGTGGGCAAGAGGACAAAAGGCGTCAGTATCGTATTGTCTGGTTTTATGGTGACGAGGGAGTCCGAGTTCAAATATCGGTCTAAGATAGGCTTACTTAGGTGATTTTACTTAGTGGTTTTCCATCCTCATTTCCCGCAAATGTGAGAACACTTCTTCCAAAATTTAACTTCCTCATCCCTAAATCATTATTTTTAAAAATGTAGATAGTCCGGACGGACTTGAAGTACCAAAGATTTAAAAAAATTTAAAATTAGATTTTTGTTCATACCTCCATTATATACATTTTTTTCTCTTAGATATGGGATTGAAGGGGACGCGAGAAAAGGCCAGTGTTTTCACGGTTTTTATGGCAAAACATTTCTTGTTCCTCCATTAGAAACATTGTTTAATTTTCTTCACATGGTGACCTCAAAATTTCTTGAATATCTGTCAAGAGTGTTCTGGAATTTAATGACAACTTTTTCTCTTAATTTACAAAGTTTGTCATCTAATTCCACTATGCTCATGACAGATATTCAACGACTGTTAATAACAACGTGTGAAGAAAATCAAACTCTATGTTTGTACTGGAGAAATATTTTATTTATTTTGGCCAAAATAATGTTTTGCCATAAAAAATGCAAAAATACTGACTTTTTTTCGCGTCCCCTTCAATCCCACCTTGAGCTTGTACCTAAAAAAATCATTTTAAAGTAATACTAGTCACTAAGAACTAAATTGTAGTGTAAATTAAGAGTACTACAAGACAAAAATACTTTTTCACATTGATGGTATGTATATTTAACCTTAGATAATCTGGTTTGCTGGTAATAGAAAGATCGGGGCTAGAATCCACTCAGGTGTACTTAGGGTGATTTTAATAAAAGTTTCCTAATACACCCTACGAAAATGCGTGTATATTTTCTCTAAATTCCACCTTCTTCGACCCTAGTTCATAATCGTTATAATTAATATACGTATAAACCGTAATAGTAAAACGTGGAGAATAAAAATCTCCTGCAAGGTCAAGGCTCCCCTGCCAACCTACCGCCAGCTGCCACTGGAATATGGTGCTTGTTATATTCCAAAGAGTGCAAGTAAATTAAAAATAATAGATTCTTATCAAGAAGAGTGGTTTTCCTAGCTCTACGCAACCTCGCGTTAGGAAATAGATGAAGATATTTCAACGTCAAAGTTTCGAGTGTTTTATAACTTTTTTATTGATCATTACCAAGTGGCTTTACTCGTAAAGACAAATGGTTGAAGGTAAAGGCGTGTTTGAATGGTTTTGTTTCCCACGTAAGCAATAGTTAGTCATCATTTGAAACATTCAAGTTATATAAAAATATGTATAATATAATAAGGTTGCAATTATAATAAAATTAATTAGTTCTATTAAAATAGGTTAGTTTGAATATAGTCAGCTACACAAGCCTATTATAAATATCATATATATAATTTTTTTTAAGGTAAAATTAAATATCCTCATAGCTAAGGTAAATTAACAATATTATATTTTATTCTGAAAATTGAAAAATGACGCCTGGACACGGGAATCGAACCCGGGACCTTTGGCTTAGTACACCAATGCTCTAACCACTGAGTTATCCAGGAATCGTCCCGTCTCCAGGGTCATTCTTCACGCATATTTTAAGGCAGAGTCTTATGATGGATGTGCGGAAATCGTCGCCTACAAATGTGTGATTTTATTAAGATCACGAGCTATCAGATAAACGCAGCCACCTTCGACTCGGGACGATTCCTGGATATCTCAGTGGCCAGACCATTGGCATACTAAGCCAAAGTTCCCAGGTTCAATTCCCGTGTCCAGGTGTCATTTTTCAATTTTCAGAACATGATATCTAGATGGAGTAATCCTCACTAAAAGCATAAATAATAGCTTCAGCTATTCGATTATTAAATATTATATTTGTTAAAAGATTGAAATTATCTTTAAGTTAACCAGCCATGTGGTGTAGTGGTCAGCGCACGTGGCTATCAACCTAGGTGTCCCGAGCTAGATTCCCGGTATTTTTCCCGAAAAGGGAATCACCCCGACGATGGTCAGCAGGGTTAATTAGGCTTAATTTAGTTTTAAGTGTTTCCACTGGTTCCACACCCTCATACTCACTATCACCATCACCTCATCTCAACGGGACATAGAAAGAGCCTCCACGGAAAGGATGTACGATTAGTACATTCGAGTGTGTCCTGTACAACGGTACGTTAGTACTGGATAATCTTTCCACAAACTGGGCTACGAAGGTTGTAGTCCAATATTATAATTATTATTATAAATCCAAGTTGCCAGAGACACACACTGCGTAGGGATTGTTTGATAAAGAGGATCATGGAGGGGAAGTTAGAGGGGGAAAGGGGAAGAAGAAGGTTTAGAAATGCTAATAAATATCAAGAAAGGGAGAAGCTACAAAAGTATGAGAGAAGAAGCTCAGTACCGAGGAAAATGGTAAATGTCCAGTTGGTACCTGTCTCAGGACAGATTCACAGAAGAAGATCCAAGTTACTTATGTAACCACATCAAGTATTATATTCGTAAATTGAATAATTGCACCTAGTCAAGGGAATCGAACCCGGGACACTTGGCTTAGCGTGCCATGTTCTATCACAAGCGTTAGCTTTCTTTCATATCATTCGCTTTTATGTACAGTGCAACTTGCATTGTAGCCCATTAATGGTAGTATAAGGCCGACCTTCGAGTCACCGGTGGCTTTGGTATCAATTAAATATAATATTAGCCTCCCGCATGTCCATTACAGACTCTACCATAAACTATGAGGGAAGAATGACCTTGATTAAGAGACAATTCCTTGATATCTCGGTGGTAGGCCAAGCCAAGGGTCCAGATTTGATTCCCGTGGTGAGATGTTATTTTTCAATTTATATTTGTCACCAGCACCGGTGGCCACGAGTGCAAATACGTCAGTCTCGTCTTGTCTAGTTTACTGTAGAAGGGAAGATCATCAGGGTGCGGTACTGAGTTTTTTTACCCCTAAATGTTTTCCAGCTCTCCTACTAAATGAATTCAGATACATTTCTTTTAAAAATAACTTCTTCATCCCTAGACCCTTTGTGCAAATAGAGCCAGGATCAGGTAGTAAGATACGGCTCTCGCATCGATGGTCACGTGGACTAAGTGTCAGGCGCATCCTGAATGGTTTGCCAGCGATGAAAAGGTTGGGATTCAAATCCCGGCTAGGTGCTCCACTGAGGGTTTGTTCACTAATTTGTTTTCCACTCTCCCTGCACGAAACTGTGGGGCACATTTTCTTTCAATTCCACATTATTCATCTTTAAAACATTCGTGTATTTAATTGTGGTTATCCCGGATGGATAGTTAAACACGGTGAACATGATTTTTAAAAGATTTGTTTCTATACAATGTGTCTGGGCCCGCCGATGGCCGCGGGCCGGTGTTTGGGAGCCCCTGAATTGGTTGTTTACACGGGCCAGCGACTCGCGATACCACACACTCGTCTTTGACTGGGAGTTATCGAAGCTGTAGTTACGTAACTTGTGGAAAGGACGGAAAGGACGACTCAGCCTCTAGGGCTGATTTCTGGGAATGCATATCTAGCAATGCAGTGCCGCCAACCTAAAATAACAAAATCCTACCGGAAATGATCAAAGTCATTTATCTCCCTTTTTTTCTATATTTGATCGAAATTAAGCTGGATTTAATAATGCTCAGTTAAAAAAAAAGTGTTGTACTCATTACAATACATTTTTATGATAGTCAAATCTCGTAGATTAGGGTGGGCAGGACATGCAGCGCGAATGGGAGACTCTAGAACGACGTGCAGGGTATTGACTGGCAAACCCAATGGGAATTGAATAGAACAAGCTCAGGATAGGGATATAATGTAATGAGGTGGACTGGGTAGAACTAGTTCAAGATAGGGATATGGTATAATTAGGTGTACTGAATAGAACTAGTTCAAGATAGGTATATGGTGTAATTAGGTGGACTGGATATAACTAGCTCAATAAAGGAATAAAGTGTAATAAGATGGACTGGATAGAACTAGTTCAAAATAGGAATAGTATGTAATGAGGTGGACTGGATAGAACTAGTTCAAGATAGGTATATGGTGTAATTAGGTGGACTGGATATAACTAGCTCAAGAAAGGAATAAAGTGTAATAAGATGGACTGGATAGAACTAGTTCAAAATAGGGATAGAATGTAATGAGATGGACTGGATAGAACTAGTTCAAGATAGGGATATGGTGTAATTAGGTGGACTGGATAGAACTAGTTCAAGATAAAAAAATATGGTGTAATTAGGTGGACTGGATAGAACTAGTTCAAGATAGTGATAGAATGTAATGAGATGGACTGGTTAGAAATAGGATGTAATGAGGTGGACTATAATAATTTAGGATCGTCAATACATGTTCAAAATATAATGATCTGCCAAATCCCTGACGCAAGATACATATTGTTGCAAAACAATGGTCAACTCTCACAATAGACTGAACTGCTGCTGACGGAAAGATTGGGGTTAGAATCCTGGTTGGGTCTACTGAGGAAGGTTTTCCCTAATAGGTTTTCCACTCTTCTTGCACGCAAATGCGGGTAGATTACCTCTAAAATACTTGTCTCTTCATCCCTACTCCATTTACAGTAGTTTCTGCACTAGCTCGCGTGGGAATTGTAGCTTCTATTTCCGTTGAGACTTGATCAATAAGTATTTTAATGAGTAACACGTAAGTTGTCATCTACCAACCTAGCACCTAGATTAATTAATATTCAAGGAAAATGCACAAAAACTACTCAAAACATTTTTTCCCACTAGAAAAAAGATCTTGCATTTCATAAAATCTAGTAACTTAGCCTATTTTATAGGAATTTCCTGTACATGTACATACATATCTGACAGAAAATATACTAGATCTATTTTCACCTTAGATATATATTATAAATACCTACAAAACAACACTAGTACAATTTAAAAATGTTATCAAATTTGCCCACAAAAAGTATGTGCTTTCTAAAACACCCTTCTAATAAAAATTGGACCTTAGCCGCCCTTTGAAAATAGGTAGATCTAGTGGAAAACAAGTTTTGTTGGAAACACTGGTGCCAGGCGGGAAATAGGGTAAGACTGTTCTACTGATTAGTGGAAAGCTTGGTTTGTAAGGCCGCCTCCTGATTGGTCGTTGGACTCTGCGATAAAACGTAAGTCAACACAGCCGTGATAAGAAAGGGCGTGCGGTCTAGATAGGAAGATTGGGAGGGACATAGTTTCACTTTCACTGAAGTCTCGTTTATCTTTAAAACACAGCATGTTGGCCAACACGATCCCAACAAGTCTTGTCACAGTATAAACACATTCACAACACGTTGAAGTTGGACGTGCCAGTTAGTGCCAAAATGTTAAAAAAAATGTTTTAATAAGGAACATAATGATACGATATTTAAGAAAATATAATTCAGTTTTAGTTTGAATAAATTAAGTTTGATATAATTGAAAAGAAGCATATATGATGTGTAGGCAGTACAGTATATAAAACAGTCATAACATATTAAGAAATATTATAATTAATAATTTTATTCATGTATGAAAAACATTGGCAAGACAGAATATAAAAAAGGGGGTTGTGCATTAAAACTATGAACTTTACAAGTAAGGCTTGAAAATTATGAAAAAACAGTTACAACGTGTTCATATTATGAATGTACATTATTAACACCTAATGTTATTAAAATTTTAAAACTATATATTAATTTAAATGTTGTATTTTAACATTTATTAATTGTCAAGTCTTAATTGTACAGTTCATATTTTTCATATATATTTCTCTTTCATCTTGCATTGTTTTTCATACATGAGTTATTAATGATTATAATACAGGGTGGGCTAAATAAAACCAGCCCCAAGAAATAAAACTGCATTAAATAGTATCAATGCACATTTTAATATTTTCTAAATAATTAAATGTTAATATTAAAAGTACACTTAAATGTATTGTTTCCTTGTTTACAATTCATTACAACATTTAGATTTTGAAATGTTCAGTGTGCTGTCCCTAGCTAACCTGCCCTCTTGCACTCACCCCAAATTAAGTATTATCTATCTTGTCTTGTTTTCGTATCGGATGTAATAATCTTGTGCATAAAAGTTAAGCAGCATTGGGCAAGGTCAAGTCTAGAGGAGACAACCTCTTCTCTCAATTAATAAAAGTGTTAGCCTTCAAAAGGGCTGATATCATAAAAGTGTTGACCCTAAAAAGGGCCGGTTCCATAAAAGTGCCAGCCCTCAAAAGAGTCAATTTAATAAAAAATGTTGGCCCCAAAAAGGGTCGATTTCATAAAAGTGTTGGCCCTAAAAAGGGCCGTTTTTCATAAAGACTCTGGGCTGAACCAAGGAACATCTTGATCTCTTTTCACTCTCTGTTTGTTGTATCACATGAAAATAAGGCACCGCACCCAAGACAAGATACCCACCAATAGTAACACTAGGCACACAAAACCACAACCACATCACTAAAATAGCCAAATAGATGGGAAACGACATCAAAATCGGATACACTTCAAATGGATTCAAAATTCACACCGCAAACAAACAAAACTACGAATTAATGCAACACTTACTCAAGGACCTGAAACAAGAATCTAATACATATAAGTTACCTAGGGGCAAACCAATCAAGGTGGTAATTAAGGGGCTCCCTCCCAATATGGCCATCGAGGACATCCAACAAGAACTCGTGGGACTAGGATACCCCGTCACAGATGTCAGACAGTTGTCAAAAAAAGACACAAACAGATAACACCACACAAACAGTCACGCTACTGCCACCTTTCCAAGTAACAATTGCCAAAAACACATAAACATCCAACATCTAAAAAATTGATTACTTAAAACACACTAGAGTTAGTATTGTGCCATACATCCCACCCGTAAACACCATAGCGCAGTGTCACAAGTGTCAGAGATACGGCCACACCAAGAACAACTGTCAAAACATCCCTAGGTGCGTCAAGTGCATGAATCTACATGACACAAAGGACTGACCGAAAAAAGATATCACCACCCCCGCCCGATGGATAAACTGTAGAGGAAGCCACACGGCTAACTACAGCAAGTGCCCCGTCTACGTGTAATTACTCGAAAAGAGGAAAAACCACGCAAGAAAACAAGCAAGTCACAAGACAGACCACACAGCCAAGACAACTCCCTCCCACTCACCAGGCCTCATCTAGCAGTTTTCCAGCGTTGAGACATAGGTCAGCTCAACCAACCACAGAGGAGGCTAGTGTCCCCCCACCACCCACTCAGAACAGAACCCAATACCAACTACAGTGGCCCACATCCACCAAAGCTACGCGTTAGGGGACGGCCAAGCTGGAGCGTGCGGGCGACTAAAATATAAAATAGAGCACATTGGTTGTAATGAGAGGTGGCCAGACTGGAGCGCGCACGCTTGAAAGATAGAACTGGTTCTATTTTTCAAGCGCGCGTGCTCGACCCAGTACAGTCTAGTTTACAGGCGCTAGGAAATATTATTGTATGTTGGTTCATTGAGTGCTAGGAAAACTTCTCAATTTGACTTGATTTTTGACTTTTTTTCTATTATTGATAGGTTTAACATACTTGCTACTAATGGCCTAATTTGAATTGACATCCGCATGTACTCAAAACATCTATCAGGATAGCTTTTCAGTTGTCTGTATAGATGGTGGAACTCACCATACACATTTCTCAATTTATTAATTGGATGCACTCCTACTTTTTTCTTTTTTATAAATACACAATATTTGTTGGAAGAATTTTCGAGGAGCATAGATGTACCAAGTGTCTTTGACAGAGACATTTTCTCTAATGAACTAGGATCAGTCTGCTAATTACGCGCTCGCTCACTCACCAGTTTGGCCACCCAGTCGCTCGTTCGTCAGTCTGTCCGAATCCTAAAACACGACCTACGACTCCAGCACCCGGACCTTGACTTTCTGATCACTCAGAAAAGAGAGGCAAGGAGAGACAGGCAGAGGTACAGGACACCCCAACATAGAATGGCATACAATCGTCTTAAAGCACAAGTAAGACTTAAAGTAAAATCAATAAAATAAACTGGAACAACTACGTCGCAGACGCAGCCGTAAACTCCAGCAAAATCTGGAAAATAACAAAACAGTTAAAATCAAATAAAAAACAGTCCGTTCCAGCTATACACGGCGAGCACGGCATGGCCTACACAAGATCAGAGAAAGCAGAACCCATAGCCGTGACGCTATAAAAAAAATTTACCCCTAATAATAGTCCCAAATATCCTGATTTTGTTAGGGACGCTAAGAGATCAGTAAGGGATTACCTAAACAGACCAATTGTGTCACAGGCAAACCCAATAACATTGGATGAACTAAACCACACAATAAAGAACCTACCAAAAAAACCAATCACCAGGCCACGACCACCACCAAAAGCCACACTAACGTTAGTTTATATATTCAACGCCATACTTTCATTGTGTCACTTCCCTGACGTATGGAAACTGGCGAGAGTAGTAAGACTTCCCAAACCAGGAAAGGACCCAATGTTTCCTCAAAACAGAAGGCCAATAAGTCTCCTCACCTCTCTTAGCAAAATGTTCGAAAAATTAATTCTAAAAAGGCTAGATCACTTTAGTGAGACCAGAGATATCATTCCAACTCAACAATTCGGATTCAGGGAAAAACACTCCACTACCCCTCTTTCACAGTGGTCACCTCTGCTGAAGGGGACACTTTCCTATCATAACTTCATCTCTCAGCATCCACCGGCCAGTTCCATCCCGGCATGGGATTCAGCCATCGAAACGGGCGACGATAGAAAGAGAAACTAGCCCGCAGACGTCAACAAGGAGAAGAGGCGACCAGACCAGCCCTCGCCAGAGGCTACTCAACCCAGTGGCCTTCTCAACCTAATGGGACAGCAGCCCACGAGACTCCCGCTTGCTCAACAACAACTGCGACGTCAAGCCTGAGGACTCACACCCCGAGATCCTCCCCATCTCCCCTGTCAAGCCATTTACAGGATCCTCCCACCACTCGGGCCCATCCTAATTCCATTATACCTCTCAGCCTAGATAAAAAGTGCCTCCTGCACCCGCTATACACTTCTCACGCCACATAAATCTTCTCCCCGACCTCCCCCCCATTTACCTCACGGGGAGACCCACGGGACAGATGACTAGTCTTCAAGGTCATCCGACACCTAGACCCGATCTTCGACGATCTCATGGCTAATGCCGAAAGTAACTCCACCGCATAAACGAACAGGACAACCAACTTCAAGACTTCACCCCCTTCTAGATCTCCACCATCCAGACACCAACCCCCAACCATAAAACCAACCGTGAGTCGCTCTTCTCATCGTACCCAGCTACACTAACACTACACGTTGAGGGGGATGTAACAAGTGTTGCACTGTGATTTCAAAGTATCTGTTCAAAATGCTCGCCACCAGCTGTCATGCACAGTTGCGCGCGGCGAATCAACTGGAATGCTGGTAATCTCTTGTCGTATGTCATTCTTCAAGTCTTCCAAAGTCTGTGGGTTGCTCTGGTAGAATCTCGCTTTTAGGGGGCCCCAGAGGTAAAACTCGCACGGAGATAAGTTTGGAGAGCGGGGTAACCACAAGTCCTCGCTGATTGTTCTTTACTCGGAGTCAACTGGGCTCCAAATTCTCTTGCGGCCGATTTTATTTGGCTCACACTGTATTTCTTTAAATGTTATGATTGCTTTATATTTTGTACACATTTTACATTATTATTTTCAATTATATTATCAAACTTAATTTATTCGAATTATAACTGAATTATATTTTCTTTAATATACATGCTGTGTTGACTCAATTGTTGTAGATTATAAATAGTCACCACATGTTGGTAGACTTGGGAGGTTCTGCGCATGCGCTATCGAGCCGAGCCAGTGTCTAGCCTTAGCGACGCACGTGTTTTGTTTTGAGATCTTGTTTTACATAGTTTTGTGGCCATGTAGTGGAACAAAGCAAATACAGTTAAAATAATTGAGTTGTATCAAAAGTATTGTATTCTTTGGAACGTTACCTCGACTGATCACAAGGATTCTAGTAATCTAGGAGCTACACTTAAATTACTGAAATAGCCACGGTTTTGAGCCCCATCCCCTCCGTTTTTTACGGGTTTTTTTTTCTCTGCAATAGCACAACCTGCCAACACAATAAATGAAGAAATGGCAAGGCGATTATGTTTGTTATTGGAGATTTAACGAAGGCCCTGTTCGGTTTACGCATATATGTACTTTATTATTATTTTTTATCTATTTATTTAGCACCGCGTTTTACCACCCTTTCGGATTATACCCTTATGTGCTAATTACGCTAATGGTTTTAGGTATCAGGAAGGTTATATTGATAGAAAGCGTACCCGCATTTGCGTGAAGGAAGAGTGGAAAACAATTTTGGAAAACTACCCTCAGTATACCCGACCAAGATTCGAACCTCAATCTCCCCGCTATCGGCAGTTTAGCCTACTGCAAGAGTAGCGCATTAGACCACGTGGCCACCGAAGTGGGTATCATATGTACTAATTACGCTAATGTGATAAGGATGAGTGAGGTTAAATTTAGAGGAAGAGTACCCGTATTTTTGCTGCGGGAGAGTTGAAAACCATCTAGGTAACAACACCTTCAGTGCACCCAACTGGGATTAGGGCCCCAATATCCCTCCATCTATGACAGTTAAGTCTATTGCGAAAGAGACGCTTTAGGGCCCTTTTATACAGGAGTTTTATGACGCGTGACAAGCGACGACACAGTTACGCGCGTTCTCTTAACACACAGGACACAATGAGTGCTTTTAGGCCCGGTGCCCACGAGCGGCGTGCGTCTTCTTTGTCCTGTGACGCTGCGTCACCGCTAAAAGCAGTTCACACAAGCGACCTGCGTCTGATGACGCTAAATCACAGCACCCGGAGCAGTGACACACTAGCGACTTGCGTCTATTTGGACGCAACTCTCGGCCTCAGTCGGTTTGAAGCCATGGCCGTGATAAGTACACTCCGGGGGCGGAAAAAATAGTTAAACTTATCTTTGCTGTACACAACCCTAATACCCTGACATGAACATATAGGTCATATTTATGATATTTGTTGCAATAATGTAAAGGCATTTTGCCTAACATCCGGTCTCTACTCTTTATTTTATAAGTGAATAGTGGTTGTAACATATTTCAAGTATTTTATAAATTGTTATTGTGAAAATAAATGGTAGGTAGTAATGTATATAATTGCAATGCACTTTAACTATAATTTCCGGATAATCCGGGTAATCCAGCTGACACATGGTCCCAGTGAGTCCTTATAAACGAAGTTCCACTGTATATAGAAAATATTTTTTCCCAATTCATAAAAATTATTAGAAATAAAAAAAAATTGGGAGAGAACTCGCCAAGCTGCTTTAGCATTATGGCTTCCAATTCATCAGTATTTTGATCTAGCGTCTTGCATATCTCCATCCATGCTGCTTGTGTTTTTATTTCTGTTGTGGTATTCTTCTAGTGGCAACTTCCAAATGACAGGTCTATCCCACACCTCAATGATTAAAAGTTATGTGTATATTTCGTCCTCCATTCTGACTGTACACTGATTACCGTCACAATGACGCGCGCAGTTCGTGTGCACTGCTATAGGTCTTCAGAGGTACTGACAGAACGCTGAGTGGTAGCGTCACCGTCACGCTTTGCAGAAACCCACGTCAATAGTTTTGACGCAACAATGACGCCAACTCGACGCCAAACCTCGCGTCCCGTGTGAACTCCATCATTCGAATCAAAGTAATGCTGAGGCGCAGCGTCACATGACGCGACTTCAAAAATGACGCACGTCTCTCGTGGGCACCGGGCCTTAGACTCTGTCACGCGTCATTTATGCCGTCGCGTTCTGAAAAGTGTATCGTCGTAATCTAAGAGAACGCTGCTTCAAAGATGACGCACTACGACCCAAGATACATTATTTTCAATGGGACATTTTATACAGGCGTCAACCTTTGTGTCACTGTATTGGTGAGACTGCAGGGCAACCAACCTATACGCCACGCCACTTGTGTTGGAACCAAATCGTATCTCAGTACCATTGTCAGTGTTCTTCTGTAACACGTACTGAGTTTCTTATTTGTGGTTTGGTATTTATTGTCTACCACTTTATTTGTTCCTGAAATGGCAACCATATGAGGAAGATAACGCATGGATCCATCACGAGTGGTAGAATAAAAGAGACTGGCAACCCTGGTCTCTGTTTTTCATTTACTCCCACCCTTGTCATGAGTCATGACGCGCGACATATGTTGATTGTATAAAAAAACAACCCGGCAAGGATGCGCGTCACGCAATGCCTGTATAAAAGGGCCCTACGACCGTGCAAGTGTGGACCAATTTCACTTTTTGTAAACGTTGTATAAATACGCTAGTTGAGATTATGATATTTTGAAATTGTGACTTATTTGGGGGAATCTAGTAAGTAGGATTGGTGTACCCCATTTTTTACTCTTTACTTGCCAAAGATTGATCCCCAAATATGTTTAAATTTGCGCATAAAATGTATGCAATTTTTGGCAGCACATTTGTGAGCAGTTGTTTCCTCTTATGAAAAAGGAACTAACACCCATGAGAGTGTAGAAGACGTCAGAAAATGGTAGTGTTTTTGCAATTTTTATAGTAAAACTTTTTTTGGCTAAAATAAATCAAATATTTCTCTAATAGAAACAAACAGGTTAACTTTCTTCATTAAATTCCAGGACATCCTTGACTAATATTTTAGAACTGTTGACGTCACCACGTGAAGGAAATTAATCTCTATGGTTCTACTGGGGCAATATTTTATTTAGTTTGGACAAAAAAAATTATATAAGAACTGCAAAAACACTTATCTTTACTAGCGTCCCCAACCTCCCGGTTAGTTAGTTACCTTCTACGTACAATCGTTAAGGCGATTGACCCTTTTCATTTGGCGTGGAAATGCAGAGCCATGGGAAAAAACGGTTATCTTCAAGAATTTTTTTATTGTTTTGCAATTTTCTTTTTGTAAAAGGTTTGTTTAAGAATAGAAGCATGTTGACTAAGTTATACTTTTTATATATACACCTCCTATATACTTTTAACAGTGAATAAATATCGATAAAATTGACATTTTTCAATATAAAACTGCCGGCTTCATAACAAAAAATAAGAAAATGTAACAATTAATAAACATCGATACATGATCTTAGAAGAGGTGTTGAAAATATTAACATAAACATTTCACTCGTTCTCGAAAAAACTGATATTTCCAAACGTATAATTTCTCCGCAAGACCTGTCCGGTAGCTAGCGCCATCTACGGTTTCCGTGATCCATCTGTTCTTGTTGGCGCGGAAGGATACTTTGGTCGGTTGTGTAGCCACGCCACGCCTTTCACCCTCCCGCCCACCATCCCACAAAATATGTTTTAGACTTGCACTCAACAGGTCCAAGGGCCTTAAACTGAAAACATTTCTCCAGTGCAACGCCGTGTACATCAGGTAAAATAATAAATAGTTGGGTCTAATTAATTTTATATCTTTATAAACGAAAAAGAGAGCGCATCACTTGTAGCTCAAAGTGCCCACCTCTTCCTGTTACGATGCATGATGGGACACGCGGTCCCTCCCATCATCCAGAGCGGTGTGATTAGTGCTCCACAGAGCTGGAAGAGGGGCGGGCGGGCGCACGTTGACCGGTCCCCACAACAATTTGAAGAATGTGCATTCATTAGCCCGGGTCTAAAGGTAGGAGATGAGGTGAATGACCAAGTGCATCGTTGCCAGGTCAATACTTACCGTCGTCTGAGCGGTTGAACATTTCCCTTCCACCTCGACTGGCAGACAGGTCACTGCCGACGGTCACCAGGGATGTAGAATTGGGTTGAGGTGGAGAACACCAGCCAAGATGGGAATGTAGGGGACGCGAGAAAAGGCCAGTGTTTTTGCAATTTTTAAGGCAAATTTTTTTTTACGAAAAAAAATAAAAAATATTGCTCCAGTACAAACATAGAGTTTAATTTTCTTTACATGGTGATATCAACAGTTGTTGAATATCTATCATGGTCATGGTGGCATTATCTGACAAACTTTTTAAATGAAGAGAAAAAGTTGTCATTAAATTCCAGGACACCCTTGACAGATATTTAAGAAACTTTGAGGTCGCCATGTGAAGAAAATTAAACTCTATATTTGTACTGGAACAATATTTTATTTATTTTGGCAAAAAAAAAAAAGTTTTGCCATACATTTTTTTAAAAAACACTAATTTCTCGTGTTCTCTTCAACCCTACCTTAAGTGCCGTGTTTTTGCATCTATTATGTAAAAACTTTTTTTTTTGTCAAAAGAAATCAAATATTGCATGAGTAGAAGAAACAGAGATAAGCTTTCTCCACATGGTGATATCAACATTTGTTGAATATCTGTCAAGGGTGTCCTGGAATTTAGTGACAACATTTTCTCTTCATTTTAAAAGTTTCTCCCTTTCAAGCCCAAATTAACTAAAGTACATTCTAAAAAACATTTTTTATAAATTAATTTTAAAATCCGTGTAAGGCTTACAAGATTAAAAAAAAAGGTTATTATTTGAAAATTGTTTTTAATATGCAGTCATTTAGCTTCATCGGGCGTTGGTATTTTTTCAAGATAGAAATAATATAAACATCAAACCTCGAAAAACAACGTAGCCACATGTAGGCCTATACACCCGGATATATAGGGCTAATGCCGCTATGCTCATGAAACTTGTGTCCACTGAGGAGATAAATACAGAATAGTATGAACATTTTATATTAAATCTTTGGCATTTCAAATTTTTGTGTTACATTTATGTGTTCAAAGTTCCTTAATTCATTACTATTATTAACATTAATAAGCTTCCCGGGACTCTGCGGACCACTTGATAGGCCTCCACGGACCACATTTTGAGAAACACTGATCTAAACGATAAGGACGAGAGGAGTATTTTGGAGAAAGTACAACCACGTTCGCGTGTAGTTGAGAGTGGGAGAACCACAGTGATAAGTCATACTGGGAATATCACCCTCATGACACCCGGATAGAATTTGAATCCAGACTTAGAGTTCAACGGTGACCTAATACAATACAAATCTAACGCCTTACTATGGATTCACATGCTCGCCGAGCACAGAGCAGAAACGTGGTCACGTGACGAACTCTAAGCCAATCACAACGTTTCCACCTAATCGGCGTGAGCTGTTCCACTAAAGTTCAACTCACCTATACTTTGTCCGCTCTGCCTGAGATGTTCGGCAATCAAATCTCAGAACCAACCATCTCAAATTAGTGCGCATGTGCATTTGTCAACGCATGCGCTGTACAACCTGAAGTGAGTCGACAGCTTTGTTGGCCGTTGTGAGGAGATTAGAAATAACTCGTTCATGTAGTGTGTATCGATATATTAAATTGTGCTACGACACAGCGTTATAATTTGAAAACATACATCGGGAGAATGATCTAAAATATATGTTTATCCACTAGAAAATAAAATATGTTGATAATCAGCTGTTTTAATTTAGTGTTGTAATGCATCATGGGTCAATATACAGCGTGCGAGTTTCTGCGCCACTGAGGCAGATTCTGCTTTCTATATTCGGCGAATGTGTGAATAGAGCTTTAGTCCACTTAGCAGCGCTGCTGCAGGTATGTGGCTTTAAGGTCAAACTATCGATCTGCACATACATGACCTCTGTTGTCATCTATTATGGTTTCACCATCATCTCTCTACGCTGTCAACATTTTGCAACGAAAAAATACAAAAAGTGTTTCCCTTATAAATATTATGTATTTGAATCTAAGCGGGTCGTAGACCAATGTTTTAAAAGGCTCTTACTTTGGTATTTCGACTATACTATTCCTTGGATTAGATTTTACAAAGTTCATTTGAAGGTTTTTTATGGAGCACGTCTCACCCTAAGGATAAAATCTTAGGCTAGTAAGACCATAGAGAAAGGGATAACACTGTATACTAGTATACTAGTACAGTAGTGTACTTATTTCTCTATGCTAAGGGGTCGTCCATAAACCACGTAACACTTTTAAGGGAGGGGGAGGGATGAGCTCTAATGTATATATGATGTTATACGGGGGGAAGATGGGGTACATCAAAGTGTTACGTAGCACAGATCTTATACTCAAATTCTAATGTTCAAAAATAATATTATTGTTCATGTGTTCACCTTTGATAAACATACTTAAAGATAAATTCCAAATATCTGTGGCGTTTAAAATGCAAGTTTAGAATTTACTTTTTGTCTATTAATATTTCGAATGCGCTTAGGTGTTATTGTCTGCCCAAGACTACGAACGCCAAGCACATTCGAAAACACATATTTTCATGTGCATGACAGTGACATGTTTATACTCACCACACTTGTTTAAATTTATCCAATCTACTGACCTCCTCACATGCTTTTAGTTGGATAACAGCTGTCAGTCGAAGCGGCCTCAATTTATATGTTTAGTTGAGTTTGAGTATAATTTAGACTCCTACTGCACATTCTTTTACATAGGCCCTGAATAATCGCTTGTGTTTATACAAATACAAAAATGATTTCTTTGAAAAGAGGAGACTTGTTCCTTGCTTGCGTATAAAAAGCTATATCCAGAAAAAACAAAGAGTGGAAAAGTCTCAAAAAGATGTAGTGAAACGGAAATAAGCAAAAGTACAGAATTTATCTCAAGGCAAGTTTGAGGAGTCTATCAATAGTGTTATTTCTTCATACCAGCAGCATGTTATAAAAAGTAAAGCTTCAAATATCATTAATTATTTTCAAAAGGTAGGTGAATTAAAGCATATACCTTTTCCATTCTGATAAATTAGTGTGTATGTGTATAAATGCAACTATTATACACTAATTGCAGTGGCCACATTGTCTAAATTGTCATTCTCTCAGTAGACTAGGCCGGTATTGAGGAGATGGGATTCGATTACCAGTCAGATCTACTGAGGATTGATTTTCCTAAATGGTTTCCCGCTCTCCCTCCATGCAAATGCTGGTAGATTTTCTATAAAATTCCACTTTTTAGTATAATTTTGTAGGTTGGTATAAGTCAAATTTTAGCTATTCTGGTTATATTTATTTTTTATTATATTTATTTAATGGAGTAGAAATGAAGAAGGTAGAATTTTTGAGGTAATCTACCCTCATTAACGTGGAGAGAGATTATAAAACCGTTTAGGAAAAGCCACTCTGAGTACACCCGACAGGTATTTGAACCCCGATATCCGCTTCTTTGGCCATCTAGTCTTTTTTGAGAGTGAAGCCAGGATCCAGGATTGATATTGGAACGAAACATGATTTTAGGACTCGATAATTTAACTAAAATGAAATTGTAGATTAATTAATCCAAAATATAATTTAGAAAAGTTGTATGCCTAGAATGGTTTGGATAGCTCTCTATATGATGATAATATGACTATCAAAAAACGTGCACAATATAAAGAAAGATGTCTTCCCCCAGCGTCAAGCATCTGATGTGGACACTTTAACATCATCATGTAGCGCCATTACAGAAAAGGGCCATCCTAGTCAGCATATAGTAGCGCCTTCTCTCTCTTACTCAGATCATAAACCTGACATCCATAATATAACAGAGGTTTTTCCTAATGAACCTGAGGGATTTGAGCTCGACGTCTTTATATCTGTGTAAATAATAATACTCTCTGAAATAATTTATAATCAGGATCTAAAATTGATTTTAAGAAGTATTAAATCTGGATCCCTCCTTTAGTATCACAAAACTTCCCTATCAAAAAATGACATTAATTCTTGGTGAGAAAAGTTACTTAACAAAGGTTGGGCGGGGGGAGGGGGAGGGGCTGGGCTAAATGTCTGCATGGTGTTACATGGGGGAAGGAGGGGCTGAACACAGGCCTACGTTTTATGTACTAGTTTTGTTAAGTTTGATTGAAAACCCCCAAAAAGTGTTTATATTTACCACTCTCCGCAACAGCTATGATTGTGTCCAGACAATGTGAATTTATCCACATTAGGCCTACTACTTAGAAATGCCTGACCACGCAATAGTCTTAAACACATTTTTTCATAGACTTACAACGTTTGAGTTGANGCCGTAGAATTGAGACCACTGAACATTGATACTATTTTACCATATTTTACAAAATAGAACAAAATAAAAAATAAAAGATTGAAAAACTATTTAAAAAGCCCACACCCACTTCAGTGGGTCTAAGGTGCTACTCTCGCAGTAGACTAGACTGCCGATGACATTGAAAACGAGGTTAGAATCTCGGTCGAGTGTACAAAGAGTCGTTTTTACAAATTGGTTTTCCACTTCCTAGACACAAATTCGGGTACAATTATTCTAATTATAACCTTTCTTATCCATAAAACCACTAGCGTATTAAGTACATAGGCTAAGTGAATAACCCAAACGGGTAATTAAAAGTGGTACATAAAAAAAGGTCTCATTTCACGGTTTTCAAGTTGAGAACGCATAAAGCTTGTCGCTCACTAGGGCGCGCCGCGCTGCCGAGAAAAAAATTCCCGTTGTCTGTTTCTTCTATCAAATGGTGCAACGTCTACTACAGTGCGACGTGACGCACCGCGACGCTCAGGAGCGGCTTGTGGAATTTCCATGCCAAGAGGTCTCAAGGTTTCTAGATAATAATATTTTCCTTTCGCCGTGCCGCGCCGGGACTGTGTGTGCGGGGGTAGATGCAAGGAACCACAGGAGAAATGCGCCATTCGTGATTCGGATGCATTGGTTAAGCGCCGGCATGCCTCCCACTACAACATGTGTTCGTTTTCGTTGTGAACTGTGAGTGTTTTGTCTTCTATTTAATTTATTTGAGGTATTTTACGTGTACTGTCTGAACTGACGGATAATATATCAGCACACGACTTATAAACTAACTCAAATCCAGAACAGACACATAATCCAGGGTCATTAATTCATCACTGTGAACCCGAAGTTTGTGTGTTTAAACCTAGCCGGGGTCGATGGATTTTTCTTAAGCGATAAAAATCCGTAGCACAATTTCCTTTGGTGGGGAATTAAAGCCGTCGGTCCTATGTAGATTGTAGCATATGAAAGACCCCTTGAAGGTACGTGAAAACATTTATCCCTGCAAAATTGGTAGACCCTTTCGTCCTCTCCTATTACGTGAAATTTCTACCACATTTCATCAATGTAACATATTTCGACCATGTTGGGAGACACACCCTGGACTCTTAGCTCAATAGACGGACACGCTACCGACTGAGTTAAGGTGTCGGACCTTTGCCATCCATCCTTACTGTTCATTTTGGCGAGTGTTTCAACAAAATCACCATCAAATAGCACGTTTCCACTGTATTTTTCCTTGTAGATTTAATTAATTAAAAATAGAGGAGAAACATGGTAATCAAAAGCAAATGTTTTATATAACATTTTGGTAATATGAAAATAACACAACAAACTTTTTTTTATGAAATTGTTCAGATAAACTAAAGAAACCTTACGGATGGACTGCACTTCCACTCACCGTGGGCGACTATCTTAAACCCTAACTTCAAAGCGATTTATAGTTTGGTGCGTAATCGTGTATCAAATATCCTGGCTAATCAACAACGAGATGTGTTCCTAAACTACTTCCCATTTTTCCTTCATACGCTTAATGATAACGTTTAATAAACATTGGTATTAAAATTAACAACACATTTATTCTTCAACGAAAATATTTCATATAGGGAGGTTTGTTTTTGTTTTTCTCAAACCCAAATTCGTGGTCAAATGGGTATTCAGTGGACACAATCGACTTGCCGTTAACGCGACGTAAAGAAACATAGTGTGTGATCAGGATTCAAGTTGTATTTAAAAAAACAAACATGGTGGGAGCCCGCAAGTGAGATAAGCCGAACCAATTACCTTCGTCATTAGCGATGATAGTGCCAACATTTTCGGATAGAGGGTATTATGTGGTCAGCACAACGAACCTTTCATAAGCCGTTAATATCAGTTTTCTAAATCAGGGCTGCTACTTATTTATTCAAGTATCTCCTTATTTGTCTTCACGAGGCTGAGTTTGACCGCGTTCCAGACCTACTGCCTCACAGATAAATTTTGAAAGCGTTGGTGATCGAACTCGGTACCTCTAAATCTGTAGCCAGGGACTCAGACCCTTAGACCAAATAGGTAGTCTACTTTATATAAGTGATAACCTAAAAAAATGAGCCAAAAAAGTTAATGGAGTTGGACTGTTAGGAAGCGAATTGTTTCCCAAAATATAACTTGGAACTATCAAGACTAATTAGTCTTTAAGTAATTGCAATAGAAACATACTGTAGCTACAAAATAGAGCGTAGGAAGAGTACATGACGCTTTAGTGTCCATGAGATGCCGACTATTATACCATAAACAAACAATTGAGGTACTAAATAGCCGTGTTGATTACCCGCAACATGATTGGCTGGTCGGGACAAGGCGGCACACTTGCCGTAACGTAACGTCACGTGACAGATTTTCCTCTGGACAGATCTTACGTTAAGTTAATGACGCGTACACGTTGCTTTAAACATTTTGCGCTGGTAGCCATTAAGAAAACATGAGAAGAATCTCTACGTTACGCCATCCTTACAATACGTTACGTTATATATTACGTGAAGTTAAAGTTTATCTTGATCTCGGCACTAGAATGGTCTCGGAGATTCTGATTAAGTTCAAGTTGGGATTGACTAAGACATAGTTATTAAATGTCTAAGTGCAATTTTGACCGCCTCTGTGGTCTAGTGGTCGGAGTTACTAGATACTGACCCAGAAGTCTCGGGTTCGATCCCCAGCGCTTCCAGAATTTATCTGTGAAGCAGTGGGTCTGGAACGCGGTCAACCCAACCTCGTGAGGACAAATGAGGAGCTACTTGAGTGAAGGAGTAACAGCTACGATCTAGGAAGCTGAGGTTTAATGGCTGAAGGATCCATAGTGTTGATCACATGATCCCAAAATGTTTGCACTATCTTTGCCAACATACGGCCGGCCGCTCGGCTGGTAAAGCTCGTTTGTGGGCTGACGTTATTGAGTTATTATCATCATCATTATTATTATTTAGATAGCAGCTTTTTCATCAGGTGTCAATACTTAAAAAGTTGTATTTATTTCTAGACTGCCGAGGACGAGGAGATCGAGGTTCGGATCTCGCTCGGGTGAACTGAGGGTGAATTTTCCTAAATGGTTTTCCACTCTTCCTCCAAGCAAATGAGGATTCACTTCCTTTATATTCAACCCTAACCATTTCTAATCCATTAGCGTAATTAGTACTTAAGTGTATAGCCCGAACGTGCAGTAAGACGTGGTGCTAAGTATTATTATTATTTATTTGTAAATGTCAAGCCTAGCAAATAATAAGAAATGAGTAGACGGGTAAGTTATAGTAACAACTAATAATACATTTGGTGACGTCATTAAGAGCATTTATTACGCCACGCCACCAGTAGCTCAATATTAAATGTGGTTCAACACATCTACTTTTTCTAATACCCATTTTTTGCTCTTTTTTCTTTCTATTAAGTCTTAGTATCCATTTGTGCTATCCGACTATTTAAATTAATAAGGTGGAGTTGATGTAGAAGAAATGAACCCAATTTACGTGAAAACCCTATCTTTTTTAAAACATCTACAGTAATAATAATAAATGTGTAATAACTAATTAAATTATTATAACTAACCAATTATAAAAATTATAAGAACATATTCAATCTCGGTGGCCTTGGGTTAAAGTGCTCACTTCAGGACCTGAAGTTCGTGTGTTCAAACCTAGCCGGGGTCGACGGATTTTTCTTAAGCGATAAAAATCCGTAGCACAATTTCCTTTGGTGGGGAATTAAATCCGTTGGTCCTATGTTGATTGTAGCATATGAATGACTCCTTGAAGGTACGTAAAAATATCTTTCCCTGTAAAATTGGTAGACCCTTTCGCCTTCTCCTATTACATGAAATTTCAACCAGATATTGCAGGCAGCACTAACCAACTGGATAAATAAAAATCACATCAAACCAATTTTCGGGTTGGTGACTTCTTTAGAATAAGAATACCTAATCATGATTGAGAAGTTTCAGTAATCCATTTTAAAATTCAAAAATCTATTTGGGTACGTGAATGAATATCTGCATAAATTTTCGCCCTAGTGGGTAAGCGAGCAACTAACAAGACTGCTACTTGAACCAATTTTGCCCCCACTTCCCTGTCACAAAGGTTCGTCAGAATTAAACTGATTCCAATTTCGTTGTCAAACACAGAAAATCCCACCACTATGCGATTTCTTGGTCGAATGTCATCTCGTATCTAATTTCCCAATCAATCGACTTTGAAACAGGCTAATTAGTAAGTAGATTACACTTAAGGTGCGGCCGAAGGGAGCGCAAGTATTTTTACAGTTTTTATAGAATTGACATTTTTTGGCTAAAATAAATAAAATATTTCTCCAGTAGCAACGTAGAGTTTAGTTTTCTACACGTGCTAATATCAACAGATCTTGAATATCTGTCAAAGGCGTCCTGGAATTTTGTCAAAACGTTTTTTTCTTTATTTAAAAAGTTTTTACAAAATTACATGACACTCTTGACAGATATTCAAGTTATGTTGATATTAGCATGAGCAGAAAACTAAACTCTACGTTGCTACTGGAGAAATATTAGATTTATTTTGGCCAAAATATTTAGTGCTATAAAAACTGTAAAATTACTCGCGTTCCATTCTGCCGCACCTTAACTCAATCCGAAGTGATTTAGTATATTGAGCTAAGAATCACGTGCTCGATTCCCGACAAAGTTGAAACATTGATAATCGGTGATATTGAGGTTCCCTTTGATGGGGAGAATAGAATTGAGAGGTTATATACACTCTAATATTCGTGTAGGAATAAGATAAACCATTTAGGGAAAAACCCTCATTGTATCGAATTGGAACTGGTTTATGATTGTATCGGTTCAAGAGTTAAATTAGTTCGCCAGTCGTTTACCGATAGTGGTTGTTTCAAGAAGTGTTTGTTAAATGTCTCCCAATGAAAATAAAGACATTTCTAACCTTGCATCACTAAAAAAGAGTCACGTTGTCTTCACACCAACTGCAATGTATTTTATGTGTGGTTTCTTGTTTTTGTGGACGGTCTGTGCCACATGTGTTCCTCTTGCAAGCAGCTGCATACGAGGCCCGCATCCACGTGCACACCAGTATAGGACCAGATCTTCAAGGTCGATGTCATTTCTCTTTAGAGAGGAGAGCTTACGAACACCTAGAGATTGTGATTTTCCCTGAGATATAGCCTACCTATATATTTATCATTTTATGTAAACCATGTGGAACGCTAAGATGTATCGATCAAATTGTATCAGTATATCGGCTGTGTCCGATATATTGAGTTATTATTATTATTATTATTTAGCACCGCGTCTTACTACCCGTTCGGGTTATACGCTTAAGTACTAATTACGCTGATGGATTAGGAATTGGGAAGGTTGAATTTAGAGGAAGTGAGCCCGGAAAAACCACACCCAGTTCACCCGACCGAGATTCGAACCTCGATCTCCCCGTCCTCGGCGGTCGAGCTCAACACGACTAGCGCGTTAGCCAACTACGCCACCGAGGCGGGTGATATATTGAGTTGCATTAGTCGGGGCGAACTGGAATGACGTTATTAAGGTGGGGGGTGTAGATAACGTGAGAAAAGGGCTTTTTTTTTCCATAGCAAAACTCTTTTTGTCAAAAATAAATAAATATTGCTTCAGTAGGGACATATAGTTTGATTCCCTTCACACGGTTATATCAACAGTTGTTGAATAACTGTCGTGAGCATAGCCGCGTTAGATGACACACTTTTTAAATGAAGGAAAAAAGTTGTCATTAAATTCCAGGACACCCTTGACAGATATTCAACAACTCTTGATATCAAACTATGTTTCTACTGAAGCAATATTTGGTTTATTTTGACAAAAAAAATTGATATAAAAAACGCCAAAAAATACTGCTCTTAGCTCGTGTCATATCAAGCCATTCTGTTTTATTCGACATAATTTATAAAAAACTGCATTTAATTAATTTAACATCCGTTGTTTTTTTAACATGAATAAAATAATAATTTTGTAATTTATTGCATTATTTATATTGTAGAATAAATATCTAATAATGCACCTTCTTTCATATTATTCTACACTTACATTAAATTTGGATTTTTTTAGATTCCCTCCCCTGTTTTCGAACTATCCGAAATTTCGGTTTTATTTGATCACCTATCGCCTTAGCTCAGTTGGTAGTGTGTCTGCTTACTGAGTTAAAGGTCCCGGGCTCAATTCCCCGCATGACAGAAAATTTATCATTGGTGAAATGTGGATTTATACTTTCACACTGATAAATTAACGGCCAGAGACTGGATGTTGTGCCTGTCCTAGTCTTAAGTTAGATTATAAGGCCTATGAAACTACAGTGGAAAAAATTAAGATTTTAATAAAAAAAACTAACTCAGTCCAAAGGCTGTAAACAGTAATGGTTGTAAATTAAAGTAAACATCACTTGTCGGCCCCGTTTAATACAGATAACTGTAACTACACGTATATTTTTTAAATTGATATACCATATCCATCGCCTTCCCCAACATATTTGCGTTAGTGTCGAGTGCGGAGGTAAGAGGAAGAGCCACATAATAGGGTGTTATTCTGTGAGTGGCAATAATTGGCTACCGAGGCTACTACTACTACTAACTACACCCCTTACAATAATCGGTCAACGAATGGTCAGTGCGAGTCTTACAAACAGGCTTCCTCCACTTTCAAGACCGGTTCCTTACTTCCTAGACAAGCCCTGGGTGGAATAACCAGAGAGCCTGTACAGGGCCAGCCATAAGAATTATTCCGACACTTGCCACCCCAGCCCATCCTAGGATCAACACTTGATATGTTAAAAGTAATTATGTTAAGTAAGCTTCAACATACCTGACCAATGACCATTAGTTTTAAATAGTATTATTAATAACAATTCATATATATTTTTAGCACCACGTTTTACTACCCAGTCGGACTATTCGCGTATGCTATATTTTAATTTTCATTTATGTGCACTTTATGAACGGACTTATTATATCAGCAGACGACAATTTCTATGAGTAAGAACGAAAGAACCTACCAATTTTGCCAGAAAGGGTATTTTCACATAATTCCCAGGGTTCTTTGACATGCCGCAATCGACACGGGACCAACGGATTTACTTCCCCTCCGAAGGAAGTTGTGCTCAAGAAAAATCCGTTGACCCCAGCTGGCTTTGAACTCACGAATATTGGGTCCTGAGGCGAGCACTTTACCCCAAGAACACCGGGGTTGACCTCACATAGGTTCTCTACTAATTACGCTAGTGTGTTAGAAATGAGGAAGATTGAATTCAGAATAAGTGTAGCCGAATTCATGTGGAGAGAGGGTGGAAAGCCATTTAGGAAAAAAAATTCTCAGTACACCTGACTGGGACCGAAAGGCGATCTCCTCGTCATCGGCAGTATCGTCTATTGCAAGAGTAGCACCTTAGACTATGCGGCCATTGAAGT
The DNA here is from genome assembly GCA_902155825.1 of Timema genevievae. Taxonomy (NCBI): domain Eukaryota; kingdom Metazoa; phylum Arthropoda; class Insecta; order Phasmatodea; family Timematidae; genus Timema; species Timema genevievae. The sequence goes on from CABFWO010001311.1 coordinate 153,065, forward strand.
AATTCATAAATTAACGAAAGAATAATCATAAAATAAATTACCCGTTTATAGTTTATAGATATTTGCCAAAGCTCCACTTTGTTTTTGATTATGGCGTTCCTTTACAATTCCCATTTGTGATACTTGGATCCTGATAATTATTTTCTTTTATGGGACATACTATCTTTTTACACGCTAAAACTTGTTTTAAAGCTTAATAATCCAAAGAAAACAAGAAAATGTATCATTTAATAATCACTGGAGCACATGCATTTCCTTAAAACAAGCTAAACAAGATACAAAAACCCTAATCACTGTAACACCACCTAAAATCAACTTCCCTTTTCAGCTCATCAGCTTTGAAAACAGGGGCGCCCGCAGGGTGGGGCCCTGAGATTCTAAGGTTGCATAAATATTAGAAGTTTGAAATATGTTTCTTATGTTATATATTATTTCCAAGAGACAAGGATTGCCTTAAAAAGCGTCTTTTGAGGTTTCAAATTAATAAATTTCCCGGGGTAGGACCACCGAATCCTCCGCAGTACTGGGGGATATTCCATACCCCCCAGTTTGCCCCCCCCNNNCCCACCCGGAGAAAAATTCTGCGGGCGCCCTTGGCTCTGACTGGTGTTGCTAGCTCGTAAGTATGGAAATATGACTTAACAAATGTTGTTAATTATGTAATATCAGAGGATTTGAAGAAAGGTTGACAGGGAAGGCATGAATGAAAACGTGTTTTTCAAATAAAAATTAATCAAATTATTTTTCAATCTCCTACGTTTTCGCCGCCCTTCAAAACTTGCCGCCCCGTGCAAATGGAGGTCCTGACCTTGAACCGGGAACGATTTGAGCTCTTCCGAACCCATTTCGGTGGTCGAATGGTCTACTCTTAAGGCGTCCCTTTCACAATAGATTAGACTGCCGATGATGGGGAGATTGAAGTTCGAACTCGGGTTGGGTGAACTGAGGGTGGCTTTTTAAAAATTATTTTACTTTCTTCCTCTCCGCAAATGCGGGTACACCTCCTATGAATTCAACCTTCATCTTCCTTGACACATTAAGCGTACTGTAATGATGGTTTGTGCCTACACGTTGCGGAAACCTCTTCTGTGACGTCAGACCCCAACGCTGCGGATACCGGCCTATTGTTCTTTCGTGCCTTCACTTTGGGTAGCCATTTTTGTGATTTCTTGATCACACTTCATCCGGGAATTGTTCTTTATTAAAATTTGATGCCACGTTTGGATGACAATATTATAAGGAAGGATAATGATCCATATATCATGATGAATTAAATAACAAGGCTATTATATTTGCTAGTTATGGTTATAGCCAGCCCCGATTAAGATTAGGTGATTTTAATGAAAAATATATTTTTTCTCGCCAGACGCAGGCCCGGATTGCTCCGGAATACTTCCCAAATACTTCTATATGTGTTTCATATGTCTATAGAAATCGATGAAAGCGTTCATCTACGAGTTGAGTTGGCAAAGGCCAAATCCATTATTGAAAGACAGGCGAAATACATAGTAAGACTCAGCCGTCACCCATCGCATGGAAGTCCCCCTACGACTACATCTTCACGTCATATTGTTAAGACCATAAGACACGTATACCTCTGCAAATGTTGCAACAAGGGTGCCAGTGGAAACAGTCCCGTCCGTAAGACCAGCACGAGCTCCGATGGATTATTATTATTATTAGCACCGCGTCTTACTACCCGTTCGGGTTATACGCACTTACGCTAATGTGCAATGGTAGGGTGATTGAGCAATGGTAGGGTGATTGTGAGATGAAATGGAGGACCTACAGTTTAACGTGGAATCCGAACCACGCTGGAGGCCTGGCATTCCTCAAATTCACAAGTTGTGATTAATACACATCTTGTCAGAGGTGAAGGAAGGGTTTGGCATTCAGATAAATAGAGCTCCGATGGAGCTAAGCCTGAGCTGCTTCCGAATGGGGGTTCAGCAACACCCTCCACCAGCGTGGCTTTTAACAGGGGGGACAATGCCCCCCTCTACCAGTGATGGCAACAAGACCCCCTCCACAGACATGGGTCTGAACGGAGGTATAATGCATCCCCTTGTAAATGATGACGAAATACCTTACGTAAATTTAATAACGCCAACATCAATGTGGGATCAGCTGTGAATATATTGATAACAAGTGTCATGAGGGTGTAGCAAAATTAAATTTTAAAACATGTATGATAAGCAAAACATATATAATATTAAATCTTGATGATGAATTACGAGAACAACTTCATTTCAAGTTAATTGGTAACAAAATATATTCATTAATGTCAAAAATGTACAATTTATGCATACAGTGACAAGGTAGATAAGCTAATATATGTTAATCTAAAAGTTCATAGCCTTTGTAAGGTCAAATATTCAAACAATTATTAGATAATTAAAATTGAATTATATTTTAGAGGTAATTGCCTTCAATTACTTAATTGTATACAAAGTCTTATTTGACATAGTTGAATGATAAAGTTAAATATAGTATTGAAAGCTGACAGGTAAAACGCACAAAAGTGTCATGAAGGTGTAAAAAACTTATATTTGAAAACATGTAAACTAAACATAGATAGACATTGAAAGTGTTAACAACTTTGTGTATTGCTAGAACAGATTTACATCTAGTTTAAAAGTTAAATGGTACCGTATCAAATTAATAATGTCAAAATTGAATAAGAAACACATGTGGTGAAAAGGTAGATATTCTATAAGTTTATAACACTTTAAAATAGATTACAATCATTAGATACTTGCAACAGGGGTTAAATGTTTTCAATTACTTTAGTTGTATACAAAGTTTTATTTGACATAGTTGAATGATTATAATTTGATAATAAACTGACAAGATGAATATTCCAAAATATTATTATTTAAAAGCTCATAACACTTTAAAATACCATAATATGTCAAATCGAATAATCAAACAAATATTAAATAAATGGGATTAAAGCTTAGAGTTAAATGTTTTCAATTGCTTGGATTTATATAAAGGCTTATTTGGCATAGTTGGATGATAAAGGATATGAAAGTTGTAAATATATGAATTTGACATATTTGAATAATAACGAAAAATTTACGATATTATCTGTAAGCGAATAAAGATTACGTTGTCAAACTACAGTATTAATAGTCTAGGGCAAATATATATATAACAACTGTACAATTTTGCACATGCAGTGACAAGATTTATATTCTAAAAGATCATAACACTTTAAAATACAAAACAATAGTTATTAGATACATTTAAATGATAAAGGAAAATTTACGATATGATAATATAAAAGTTTTAAATATTTGAACAATAATAACCTACCTTTATGATCGACTGTAGCTGCCATATTTTCTTGCAGAGTGACGTTATACGACACACACACACACACACACACACACACACACACACACATACACACATACACACACACACACACACACACCAGTGAATCAATTACTTAGTTGTATATGACATAGTTGAAAATATGTTGTGAAATTTGTAAAAATAAAGATTACAATGTAATGATGGGAGTGGATTGCTGGTCCGAATCTAAAGCAGTCATACGGGGTGATTTTCCACTCTCTTTCCATGCAAATGTGGATATATTTTCTCTACCTTACTCATCCCTGCGTAAATCAACCTAACCTGAGCGGGTACTAAGATTGTACAAGGGTCTATACAAACGGTTCTGTTAAATAAAAAAACTGTTTATTAATTAATTGTGTTTTTTTATATACCTAGGCACCATTTAAAATGTATCGAAATAGTATTTTTTTCAGAATTATCTTGGTGACACTCCAAATTATGGAAATTGTTGGGGGTATTAAGACATTAAAAAAAAAAGTTTGTGAACCACTGGTCCATACAGTACCCTTCATATTGCAATAAACCTCTGCACAATATAGCCCATGGTCTGCACCTTTGGTTTTTATATGCTTGTGATTTGAAACTCCCTGAGACATTAAAAAAAAAGCACTCTATATCTACTGTCGACTATTGGATGTATGGGCAGGGTTTGAGCAATAAGTAATATTGTAACATGTCGGGAATTTTAATGACAAGCAAAAATTTTACAAACAACATTTAGGACGTTGTAACACTTCGGTACTTTTACCCAAACAGACAGTCTTTTGTTTTTGTCGATGGAAAAGGGTTTGACGTAACACCGGCCCGGCTCGGTTTCAAATTACCCAAACTCGTACGTGGGTGGGCACCTTAACTCTCTCAATAGACTGGACTGATCATGATGGGAAGATTGGGGTTCGAATCTCGGTTGGTGTACCGAGAAGGTTTTTTATAAATTGTTCTCCTATTCCCCTCTACGCAAATGAGTGTACAATTCCTTTGAATTCAACATTCATCATCCCTATCACATAAGTGTAATTAGTACATATACGTATAACCCGAACGGATAATGAGATGAGGTGAAAAAGTAATTAAAAATATGATGTATAAGTTGAACCACCTGTGGCATTCGACAGCCTGACCTTATTTTTCCACCCAGATCCTAAGCATTCTTTTTGGTAGGTGCATAGGAATGGAAAATGAGAGATTAAAAAAAAGAGTCATTTAAACAGGTTTTCCTCAGCTCCGAGAAAAATAATAATTTTTCATTTCGTGTCGTGTCGTTTGAAAGACTCCTTTGGAATGCACCGAGGATCTTCTAGTTATTGTAGGGCCCTAATGAGATGATTTTACACTTTAGGGGATGCATCAATGGAAAGTGAAAATTATTTTAAAAGTATGAAGACTGTTAAATAATCGTAAATCACTCCCAAATATACAGCTCATATATTACTAAGCACGAGTGAGTCTAACCTTGGATATTAGAACTCCCTTTTACCCGCTTCAGTATTTTTCAAACTTTTTCCTACTGTGAACAACTTTATAATCGTTCGATGCCCGCGTGGACCACCCACCTTAATATACTACTTACCAGTAACTCGATGAAGTAGGCAACTATCTAATGAAAGTGTTTATCGAGCAGTGAAGACAACATATTTATGTAACCTTGTTTCATATACACATTTACAATCCAATTTTCAAGGGAAGAACCTTATCTGATAGCTAAAAACAATACTAAATCTACTAACAAGTCAAGTCATATGACCTGTCATTTTTCATGTATACTATTAATAAAATGGCTCTAATAATGTCGTCTTTTTATATGAAAATTGGGCTATAGGCCATGACATTTTCGAAATTTGACATAACGATTTGGTTTAAAATGGATATTTGGGAAGTGTTAACATGATTGTAATATAAATATCATTTGAGGATTAAATCACTTATTATTTATTTTAGAAAACTTGGGTTGAAAACTTAAGGGTCTAATAGACTATTTGAGAAAACAAATACAAATGTGTCGTAGCATTCATTTTCCTGTGGTCCTATGTGCAGACCACCGGGCACACCACCACAGACTACCAGGGGTCCTCGGACCGCAGTTTGAGAGCCACTGATTTAAGGTGGGATGGAAGGAGATGGGAAAAAAAGGCAGTGCTTTTGCAGTTTTTGTGATAAAACATTTCTTTAGCCAAAATAAATACAATATTACTCAAGTAAAAACATAAGAGTTTAATTTTCTTCACAATATGTTGATATCAACAGTTCCTGAATATCTGTCATGAGAGTAGTGGCATTATCTAACAAACTTTTTAAATTAAGAGAAAAAGTTGTCACTAAATTCCAGGACACCATTGAAAGATATTCAACAATTATTGATATCAACATGTGAAGAAAATTAAACTCTATGTTTATACTGGAGAAATATTTTATTTATTTTGTGCGTATAACCCGAACGGGTCACGTAAGACGTGGTGCTAATAATATTTATTTTGGCCAAAAAAAGTTTTGCCATAAAAACTGCAAAAACACAGGCCTTTTCTCGCGTCCCCTTCCATCCCACCTTAAGGCGTCACTCTCGTGTTAGATTGGCTTGCTGAAGACCGGAAGATCGGGGTTCGAATCTCTCATGGGTCTACCGATAATGGCTTTATCTAAATTGTTTCCAACTCTCTTTCCACGCAGATGCGGGTAAATTACGTTTAAAGGGCTTCCTTCCTCATCCCTACCCAATTAGATTATCATATATACGTATAAACTGAACAGGTGATAAGACGCGGTGATAATTTTTTTTTCTTTTGTAACCTCGGTGAACATGCGTACTGAACGTCAAGCTTGTATAGTCTGGTTTTATAGTAAACGGGCTTGAATCTGGGTCGAGTCTCTGAGAGTGGGTTTGTATTTTTTCCCTAAAAGGTTTTCCCACTCTTCTTCCACAGAAATTCAGATATATTTTGCATATATTATATTTGTATCGCCCCTACCAAATTCGTGCAACTAACTTCAGCTATCCCAAATGGATAGCAGGACGTGGTGTAATGTTTTATTAATAACTATCATTTTGTTTTGACTGATAAAAAAGACGTGTTAGCGTAGAACATAAGAAAAGAGGTGATCTCTTTATGAAATAATAACACATAAGTTACCTTCTATCATTTCTATAGCAAATCCGTCATGTGATATTTGCATGCCGGAGATAGATATGAAAGATTAGATTATACGGACAGAGAAAGGTGACTTTAGCGATATTTTAAAACCACAATTTAAATATTTAAAACATATTTCATATGATATATAGTAATAAATATGTATTATCCGTGCACTAATGCTTAATTAATCAGAAGCTGCATTTTTACAACCTTCACCCCCCCCCCCCTCCCCACACACTTTATTGGGAAAATTTGACATGCACTTTCTGAAATAACTTTGCTTTGATAGATACCTTTAGTTTAATTATCTACACATAGTAATCTCGACCATTCTTGAATATCTGTCATGGATAATATGGCATTTGACGAGAAATTTTTCTCTTTATTTTAAAGAAATTTCTGATCAAAGACCGCGATACTCATGACCAGGCGTGGACTGGGCCATGTTTGATTTGGGCTGCTTCACCTTCTTTAAACTAAAACAAATATAAATGCATTCAATTCTAGATTTTTTAAAAATTAAATTTTAATAAAAAAAAGTTCTAATGAGTAAGTCTGAGGTGCCCAGAATACATCATTTGTAAACATTTATAATTCCATTCAATTTAAAACTATCCCATTTGATGTTGCTTGGTGTTGTTTATAAACAAACGCAAACTCATATGTTTAGTAATCCACACAATTAGGGAGTGAAGGATCATTTCACCAATTTAAATACATCAACAAGGACACACAGCTACTGTTACCCGCCTTGGTGGCGTAGTTGGCTAACGCGTCAGTCATGTTGAGCCAGATCACCGAGGACGGGGAGATCGAGGTTCGAATCTCGGTCGGGTGAACTGGGGGTGGTTTTTCCTAAATGGTTTTCCACTCTCCCTTCACGAAAATGCGGGTTCACTTCCTCTAAATTCAACCTTCCCAATTCCTAATCCATTAGTGTAATTAGTACTTAAGCGTATAACCCGAACGGTTAGTAAGACGCGGTGCTAAAATTAAATTAATTAAAAGCTACTGTCTACTGTCTGTTAGAAGCATCTTTGCTTATGCCAGTAGAAAGGACCATCGATAATTTGACTGAAATGGCCTCAAGGTTAAGCTAATTAATAATAAAGACATATAAATACTTCACCTCACCACTTCAACTTACATTGAAACGTGGCTACAGTGGTAGGTATTGATAAATACTCAAAGGTCCATCATATTTGTCGTCCCGGGCCGGTTGGAGTCTGCCAATCCACCCCTGCTCTCGATAAATATTCCAAGAATTGTCGAGATTACCATGTGTAGAAAATAAAACTAAATGTATCTATTGAAGCAATATTTGATTTATTTTATCCATAAAGGCTTTTATTATGTAAACTGCAAAAAAATACTGTCCTTAACACGTAATCCCTTCTGACCCACCTTAGGAGGCCGTCTTTAAATTTCGTAAGGTTTTTTCTAAAATTATTTTATACCCCTCTCCCCTCAACGTAAGGAATCGTAGGATTTTACCTCCCCCTCCCCCTTCTATCTTACGTATTTTTGTACTGTTTGGCAAACTATATTATTTTAATGGTTTAGTTATTTTTAGACACGAGGATTGGTAATAAAACGAGTGATGGGAAGTTTTATAGTTCATGTATTTATTTTTTGACAAAAAATTATTTTGTCTCACCATAAAAATTGGTAAAAAAAAACCTTACGTAAGATAATTCTGACCCTCTCCCCCCTCGTAGAAAAACATAATAAAATACAGACTAAGCCCTCTCGTAATTTAAGGATGACCCCAAACTCACTAGGAAGACGTGCTACCAACTGAACTGAACTAAGGTAATGAATATCACACATTTTAATCTTCCACCTTATAAATAATTAAACTTAATTGATACACTTTATTACAATGAATGTGTTTGAACAAAACTAAAGCCTTTAGATCAGGGACGGGCAAATTACGGCCCGCCGGTGTGCTCAATCTGGCCCAAGGGATAAATAATTTAAACGTGTTGCTTTGTGTTACGTTAAGTTATCACCCTGACCCTCAAGATTTCCAAAATTGGTAAATTATGCCCAAATATAGATGGTTATGTTTGCATTCTCATATTCATGCGAGAAAGTGTTTTCAACAATGAATCTTAGGAAAAGTAATCTTAGAAACCAACTTACTGATGAGCATCTGTCTTCTCTCTTAAAAATCACTTCCTCATAGTTTCACCCATCCTACATCTTCTGAACGAACTTAAAACATAATAATCACTAAGGTATTTATGATTGATATACATTATCTGTGTAATTAAATTTATTCATGTCAGTCTATTATGTGAGTTTATCATTTAAAAAAAATGTAATTTGAAGAAAAATTAATGAATACAAATCTTTGTCCCACCAAACTTTTTTTTTTTTAATTTGGACCTCATGTAAGTAAGTTTGCACATCCCTGCTTTAGATAATTAGTTATGACAATAACTATTTCCTTTTTTCAAAATTTTTTTCGAAAGAAACAAAATGTTTACAAGAACGGGTGGTGAAAAGATAAGTACGTTCTTGTGATCAATTTGTCACAGTCGTAATTATTGATCAGTCAGAAGTCCATAACAGAGCGTGATTGCACCTTGTCCCAGACCAAGGACGGATCCAGGAACCTGTTGTCAGTGGGGGGTGGGAGGGGGGGGTGGAGATGGGAGAAGTATGGGGGGATTTTCATAAGGCTCCTTCAAGTATAAATTTAATAATTTTAAATAATAGAGATTATAATTTATAAACGTTTTAATAATAATAAAATTGCTAATTTATGAAATAAATTTAATTAATAACCATAGTAATAAGTAGAGGACTCGTAAGAGAGAAAACAATTTCGATAACCAAATTTGTAATTTTAATTAAAAAAATGCACTGTTATAATAAAATGTTTTAGTAATATAAGAAAAAAATATGTAATTTAATACAAATAATTGGTTAAAAACATAGTAATCTAATAACTGTAAAAATTTAGTTCTAGGCCATTTGCTTTTCTGCACATTAGAGCTAAATTGATAGAGTTATTGATTAGGTCATGTAGGATATAGGAGGTGTTAGTCATTCTTTATAACATCAAGGTAGTGGTTTTAATATTTTTTATTATTTCATATTGGGGGGGCTTTCCCGCATCCTTTCCTTAGATCCACCACTGTGCCAGACGGAGTTTGTCCCTGAATATATTTCGTCTTGAATGATGCCCTCCGTCTGCAAGGTGGACTGGTCCATCCCACTTCTGTCAGAACCTCTGTCTGACACGTCAAGGTGACGTCTGCATGCTGCTACTCACTGAATTATTCACAATTCACTTGTCAAATCAGATGACGTACGATGCCCTTCTCATGCCCCCTTCCTTCCTTTTTTTTTTATACGTGCACTTTGTGACACTAAGGACGAACAGGATGAACAGGTTGATGTATCTCACCCTTACCGATGACAAAGAGGCTCAGCTCAGCGATCACGTGTTTGACTCCGGCCTGAGGGACTGGTGTTCGTCCACCGTCATGGGTAATATAGGCATTGATATAATCTGTGTGTTTAGAAAGTGCACGCTTTTTTTTAATCACCGCGTTTGACTACCTGTTCAGGTTACACGCATATATGATAATTACTCTAATGGGGTAGGGAAGAGGAAGGAAGCGTTTTAGAGGTAACATACCCGCATTTGTGTGGAAGAAGAGTGAAAAACCATTTAGAGAAAAGCACTCTCAGTACACCCGACTGGGATTCGAATCCCAATCTCCCCTTCATCAGCAGGCCAAGCTAACATGAGAGTGACGCCTTAAACCATTTGGTCACTAAAGTGGGTCCTTTTGTTCTCCCGATCGGGAATCGAACCCTGACTCCCTGTCGAGGGTAGTTCATCTAATTACGAGAGTCACGCCATACACCATGTGATTACCAACGTGGTTGAAACGGGTATTTTAAAAATGGACCCTCCACATCAGAATAATATTAAATCGTTCATAAAGTGACCTTGAACTATATCATTCTAGTCTTTGGGTTGGTAAAATATTACCGAGATTAAATATTATCATGTTATGAAACACGATTATCAGTAAAATCTATAAAATTGAAGTGTTTCAACACTTCTGCATAGTCAGTGTTTCTTAATTACTATATAAATAATATACTATGTCAAGATATGGGGAGGCTATTGAAAATTAAGCAATGGCACTGACATGGCCGTTAATATTTCAACCATAGTGCCATACAGAGCTCCAGGAAGTAACTAATAATATTTAATAACTTATAAATCTGTCAGAGTTTGGCAATATTTCGTTTTACAAAATCCATATAAGACTGACGTAATCCTTCCCCGCTACTGTCAGCAATTACTTTGTTTTTCCTAAGCAACGTGTCTTACTACCCGTTCGATTTATACGCTTATGTAATAATCACGCTAATGGTTTTAGAGACTAGGTTATATTTATAGGAACTATACCCTCATTTGCGTGGAAGGAGAGTTGAAGACCAGTTTGTAAAAACTACCCTCATTACAACCGACCGAGATTCGAACCTTGATCTCCCCGTTATCAGCAGTCTAGCCTACTATGAGAGTAGCACGTTAGACCACGCGGCCCGGATCCGAACAACTGGGCGACAGGGTCAATTTAAATAAAAATGATATATCATATTCTGAAAAATGATATAGTTGTGAAAAATGAAAACAAACGACTAGGTGCCAGTTAGGTTAGGCTAAGTTAAGTTAGGCTAGGTTCGTTCATCTTTGCGTGGTTTATTTTACGCAAAATTCTTATTTTTCATGGTTTTTTGAGTTATAGAAAGTTTTTCAAAAATATTATAATGTCAAGTAGTCTAACTCTATAAATATACACAAATTAACTTCCTCTGCTACTAATTTTTTTAAAACAACTCCAAAAATGAATATTTAGTAAAAAAAACACCATTATTACGTTTTTATATTGGCACCCAGTTGTTTTGGCGCCCAGTCTTACTAGCGCCCAGTTCTCAAGCGCCCAGTTAGCCGCACCCGGTTGTCCTAGACCGCACGCGGCCACCGAAGCGGGTGTCAGCAGTTAATATACATATCAACAGTCACGCGCAAGCGTAGTAACTGTTATTGTGTTAAATTTGTATTGTGCCTGCTTGCAAACTTAGAGAGAGAGAGAGAGAGGAGAGAGCCTATTTTGGGAAAGTTTCGGCCAAAGCGAGGGAAAGGTAGGACCGGAAAGTCGGAGTAAGGGGCCCGTCTCCTAGTGCCTTGTGACTGACGTGTGATGGTCAGTCTAGGTCTCTAGGACAGAGGTTCCCAATTTTTTTTGGCCACGGAACCCTAATTGATCATACTTTTTTTGGCGGAACCCCATTTTGATAATAACAAAAGTGATTGTACCTTGTAGTGTAGTTTGAATATTTTCATGTTTGACATGAAAAGAAAGAATAATTATAAATAAAAAATTATTATTATAAGTATTATAAAACATTTTTCGTACAAAAAAAAGTAACTATTTAATGTGAAGAATGAAATTTTTTCACATATTTACTTATAATAGCACTAAAATTAGGCTGTCTCGACAGGTGCACCGCCCCGCCACCCCGCTCCGCCCGCGCTGTTTGATACTAGATATACTTACAGCGGCGCGGCTATGTTATGACTGTTTTCTACGAACGTTTTAGTTAATTCTCAGACAGAACTCGGAACCCCTTTGACCCTTCCACGGAACCCCAGGGTTCCGCGGAACACCTTTTGGGAAACGCTGCTCTAGGATAGTATCCCGGGTGAAGATGGGAGCATTGCACAGGGGTTCAAGGGGGGCCTACCAAATACTCAAAAGCCTAGTGATTCTCGAGTCAAGTTATAGTCGGCGCGATGTGGGTTCTCGTGAAAGCTAGAGACGTAACATCCAATCCAGGACAACGAGCGGACTGTTGAGATTGTTAGGACACTGACATAAACTGAGAACCTCTTAAATATATCTTAAACTAAACTTGTCAACCAACATCACATTCTGTACATTCTAGTAGTATCCAACTAATCACTAAATAAATCACTATTGACGAACCCAACCATTATTTATCACTACTCAACCCAACCCACAAAGCCGTCCTGACAAATTTACCCACGAGATGGGGTGGGGTAACGACAGGTTTGTATTCAAAATAACGACCTGAAGTGATGATGTACGGATAGTGTGCCTGATTCTAGACTCTCTAAGGCAGTGGTTCTCAAACTTTTTCTGCTCACGGCACACTATTATTTGTTGTGATGCCTCGCGGCACACTCAACACACAGCCTGGTAACACTGCGGTAAAGTCGGGCATACGCATGCGCACAGAAAATTCTCTAAATTGAATGTTTGTCCTCTATTTGAACGCGAATTGAACTTTTGTGTAAGAAGCTACAATATTCTTACAAATCACTCAACGTTTTGATTGCAAGCAATTTAATTATTTGGAAAGTTAATATATTAAAGTGGGAGTACAGGGAGCTAGAGCTATGCGGGGGTTTTTTTTTGCAGTTTTTATACCAAAACATTTATTTGGTCAAAATAAATTAAATAATTCTTCAGTAGAAGCATAGAGTTTAATTTTATCTATATGTTAATATCAACAGTTCTCGAATATACGTCAAGCCTGTCCTAGAATTTAGTGAAAAATTTAAAAAAGTTGTCATTTGATGCTGCTTTGCTCATGACAGATATTCAACAATTGTTGATGTCACCACACGAAGAAAATTAAACTCTTTGTTTCTACTAGAGCAATATTTTATATAATTTGTCGAAACAAGTTTTGCTATAAGAAGTGCAAAATCACTGACATTTTATCGCGTTCTCTTCCACCTTACCTTGAGTAATCGTGTGTGAATTTGAGCTCTGTACCTTATCGAGAATTTTGATATAAATTCTAGATTGCTTTTATCATATAGAACCGTAAAGTGTCTACATTTTTAATTTTTTTTAAAAATATATATAGGCCTATTCAAAAATGACCTTAACCTTAACATCTATTCGCCAGTCCCTCGAAATGTTCCCACGCACTCGAACACATCGTCCCATTCAAGGAACACGAGGTTGATACCCGTTTACTCCGGTCGAGCCACCAGTTTGAAGGGTTAACTGTCCCTCTCAGGAAACCCTAAGATCTTGTCACCACCGACCTCTTGACCCAGGGGCAGCGGGACAGGCCCGTCGGGGAACTAATGAGATTGTACCTAGAACGTGTTTATTTTTTCTAATCACAGCCTTCTTGTTCGCAGGACATGATTTCTGGAGCAGCCCAGGACTTCTCACGGTACGGAGAATACTGGACTCGGAACAGAGAGTGCATTATATTAGTGCTTAGCGGGTCGCTAGACCTATTCATTTTGGGAATTTAAATTTCAGTTTCAAATACAAATTCATTTCATTACACAATTAGTGAACGAAACTGAATCTGTTCAACACCATTCATTAAAATTTTAGTTTGGTTTGGGTTATTCATCATTCGATTCCCGAATAAAGAATTATATATATATATATATCACAACAGGATTTTAAAAATAATTTAAGGTGGGAGTGTAGGGGACGAGAGAAAGGGTGTTTTAGTAGTTTGTATAGCAAAACTTTTCTTTTTTACCAAGATAAAGAAAATATTGATCCAGTAAAAATAGAGAGTTTAATTTTCTTCACGTGATGATATCAACAAATCTTGAATATCTGTCATGAGCATTATTACATTTGAAACAAAACATTTTAAATGAAGAGAAACATTCCTGTTCAATTCCGTAGATGACTATAGAAAATATTCATATTCAATATTTGTTGAGATTGATATGTGTATAAAA